>PPHD01011596.1:0-18696 GCA_002909625.1 Bambusicola thoracicus
GCTGCCCCTCGGCTCCCTGTGAGGAGCTGCAGCCGCCATGAGGCCTCCCCTCAGCTCCTGTGCTCTGGGCTCAGCACACCCAGGCACCTCAGCTGCTCCTCCCACATCTTGTCCTCCCGACCATCTTTAAGCTGGCCTGGGATGTAGCTTACCACTGGAAGCTTCTGCGAGAAAGCTAGGTCAGCTTGGAATCCAAATATTCACAAAAAGAACACAAAAACTGGGGGACAGTGGCAACTTATGTGTGGCACAGAAAGGATTGTAAGGTAGCTCAGCACATCAGACTTTGACATACTCTTCTATTCTGTAGCATTGCTGGACTCAACAACCACCCCTAATCCATTTGTGAAGAACAGGTCTGAGTTTATACTCAAGATCGCTCGTCTGCCTTTTCTCCAGGCATCCTGTAAATGTTCTCCTTCAGATACTGCGCCAGCACAATTCCCCCCACCGTACATATGTATAGGTATAACCCCTTAATTATTTTACAGATATACGTATTTCCTACTGAACAACTTACTTTCTGTCTTCTGTTGGCTTCTCTACGTTTTACATGATGCTGTGTTTGGGGATGGCTATATTTGTTTTTGCAACTTACTGGCCTATTCACTTCTTTCTTTGCAAAGAAGTGGTGTATTGTTTACCCACCATTCCTCTCTCTCTCTTTGCACTTCTCTGTTTTCCTGAACCATCTGTTTTGTGTTTTTTTTCTTTCTGATGAGCTGAATTCCTACTTGCTGCAATTGAAACAACCCCATGCTGAAATAAGCTGAAGTATGTAAGGTTTCTGAATGCTGTTCCTAACCTTAGGCTCAAATTTTAATGTTATGAGAAGTAATTCTTCAAAGAGAGGCTGGATATAACATGCTTACAAGCACTGTCAGATAAAAAGCATACAGTTAGGCCCAGGCTGCACAGAAACCCAAGCAATATTAGTAACTGTTCTTTTTCTCTGCTGATGTGCAAGTTCTTGTTTGAAAATAAAACAAAAATAAAAAAAATTGGTTCTGATTCCAGTTTGTTACTTTATTAGCATGAGATAACTGTTGAGCCTGTAGTAAATTGGAGAATAGTTGTTACTGATTAGGATCTTTTTTTTTCCTTTTCCTGAACCTCCAAAATGTATTGAATCTCTTGGTTTTACCCCTGCTTCTAAATATCTCTCCAAGAAGAGAAGCAGTCCATTGGGAAGTGAAGGTAGGTGCTGGAATATATGAAGACATCTATAGGCCTCAAAATAAAGTGAATCTTGATCATGGCTAGAGATATAAATGTTCTATTTTTTTCAGGCTGAAAAATACTTAAATGAGCATGGATTACTACAAAGTATTCAAAGAGAATTTCACTCTAATGATCATTGCTTTCTTGTTTTAAAAATACTGTAATGGTTGGGAACCGGTTTAGCAGCAGCTGCCCATGTTTTAGTTATGGAGGTGATGTGTTAACAGTGACTTTTCAGCATACCAGTTCTCCCTGAATTAGGGGGACTTTTGCAGTCACTATTTGAAGGTCTAACTAGTCCTTAGCTCTGCGTTTCAGTGTATTGAGATTCTTCCTGGAGCTGACCAGGGCAGAGTGTAGCTGAGAGCCTGCTTGCTTTTGCTGCCCACTCTTCTGCAGATGCTGGTATTTGGTTTGTAGCTCTCTCTCAAACGGCTCTTGGGGCTGCCCTGTGGTATGGGTTCAAAGTGTTGTTGACATAATCTGTGATACCTGAACTGAGCGAGGTGATGCTGTCATTTGATCCTTTATGCTAAATCTTGTTGTCTTAACCTTGCTTGCTCAATGCTGTCTGGTTTGCTTCCAGCCCTGCCTGGAAGGGAGGAGGTCTAGAGGGTGATGATCTGGAAAGAAAAGGCAGTCTTGCAGGTTCTCTTGCAGAAGCTCACTGAGTTTCAGCACATAGCTCGTCTTCAGGTATAGATTAAGCTTGTCTTTGGGTGTAGATTTATTGAAATATCCTAGGCTTATTCCTCTGGATTGTCAAAAACTAAAGAAAAAACCTTGACTACCTGAGCACCCACTGTTACTTGAAAGCATACTGAATGAGGTAAATTGCTATTATTTTTAAAAGCAACTTTTCCTGCAGTATAAACTAAAGAAGTTTGCCCCAAGGCCAGTGCTGTGAACTGGGACCACGTTCCAAGGCTTGCATGACTTAAGTCCGCACAGCTCACGTTGTTCTTTCCATTTAGATTCTGTGTTGATGCTGCTGTTATTACAAGCATGATGTTAAGGTAACTAATAAATACTGAAGTGTCTCCCTCCTATTCCTACAGTAATAACAATAATTGCATCTGGAATATCTGTAGTTTTCTCTGGATTTCTGGCTTGTTGGTGAGCCTGACCTTGCTAGATGAGCTAAAACTTGTGGGTGGATGCTGGCACTTAAGCAAAGTAAACAGCCATTTTAATTTCAAGCCCCATTACAACCAGAAAACAAAAGATCAATGTTTGAGAGACAGTCTATAAGGAAACAAATGGAACATAAGTTCTTTAATTCCCTATTATCTGTTGCCTAGCATACTAGAATAATCATTTGCCCTATAGTCTTAGGTAGTTTCCTTAGCCTTAAAGAGGAAAAGATCTCTTTGGAAGCACCGTGGGCTTTTCTTCCAGGCTCATGGTGGCATTAAGTGGTTGGAGCTGTGGCTCATGGATGTCTCTGTCAGGGCCAGCTTGGTGAGCTCCAAAGGGATTAGTGTGTGCAGCAGTGTGATATCATAAGGCAGGTCATAGGCACTGCAAGGATGTTTGTAGCGTAATCTCGAAGCAACTGTAAGCGCTAATGCTGTGTAGTGCTTTACAGGAATGGAAGATGTGGTTTCTGCCCTGGAGCCTGCGTGGTCAAAACAAGAAGATAAGACCCAGTAGACCAAATTTGTTAAGTTTGCTGCACGTGCGATCTCGAAGCATTACTGAGTGCTCAAGGGTTGTGTGGAGATGGCACATGGGCATGCTTACTTCTATCACTTTGGTTCACTGTTGCATGCTGGTTTCATTGTATACACAGACGCTAACAACTAAAATATTAACAATATGCTTTGCCAGCATGTATGTTGACTATGACATCCCTATTGGATTTGGCAGGAGAACTGAAAACTGCTTTAAACACTATAGAGATTTTTCTTTTTTCTTTTTTTAAATAAGAGGAGTAGTTTAGTCCACAGCCGACACGAACAGTATTTCTCCATTGGGCAGAGAACGCTGCTAACAGAGCAGCTGGCACATATCTTCCCAGGCTCCATCTGTCAGAGTCGGCATGACTTTGTAAATCGCTCTCCCATTGGATAGTTTAGTTTCTTGCTATAATGTTCACAGCTCAGATTAAAATGAAATTTCTAAGTTGATTTTTTTTATGAAGTTATTTACTGTAGAATAGTAGATTTTTTTTCTAGTTTGTTTTCTTTTTGTAGCCTATTTCTGCCCTTGTTTACAGACCTATTAAAGTCTGTGGCAGAGTGTTGTGAATGCCACATCTTGTGGACTTGTCTTTTTTTTTTAAAGTAAAATCACAGATGACAGTAAGGCAGTTATTGGAAGCTTAATCTCAAAGACCTTGTTGTGTGCCTCGTGCACAGGTCAGAATGGGCTGGAATCTGATAACGTGTCTGTGTGCCCGAGTGAAGGAAACAGGTTTTTTTAATGTTGATGTACATATTGTAATCATCACATCTATTCACGTGTTTTTGTTATCAAGACTCAAAAGTTTGGACTGCTGTGGTGTGTACATGTGTGTATGGCTAATATGCGTACCCCTTACGCTCTCTCCTTTGGAAAAGACGTCTCTCCTTAATGAAAAAATCGTTCTCTCTGTCTTCCACAGAATGATAAAGATTTGAAAAATTGAGTCTCTTCTTTTTACAGTTAATCGAGTGAATGAAGAGCAACTTTCAACTAACAGAAGATCTGCAAGGACTAAGGCAGATTGGCTAAATTGGTCTCGGTCCATAGAAATGCTAATTTGCCATCAAGACTATTCAGGACAGGTCAGGGGAATATTATTGATGGAAATGAAGGATTTGTTTCTAGCTGATTGTCCAGCATACACAGGATTTGGGGGAAGGGCTTGTCTGAAACAGCTTGTGAGCTATAGACAGCGATTGGTAAGCAGTCCTGTGCGTATGTCACACTGCAGTAATTTGATATGTGTCTCTCTTTAGCTGACTAATCGATGATTTTTGTCCAGATAGTATTTCTAAAAAGAACAGACTGAAATCCTGCTTGTGAGTTGGTTGCTGGTGGGGGTGATCACCTCATTGTCTGGAGCCTTGAATGAATGCCAGCTTTGTTGTGCAAGGTGTTTACCTGGGGAGGAGAGATTCAAGTTCTACCAGTTCCTCTGTGTTTGGGATAGCTGAGTTACTGCATCTTATCCTGGAGAAACTTAGACTAAGTACTATATAATACCACTGGGATTTTTTTGGTGGTGGTGGTGCTGGAGGTAAGTTGAGAGGATTTGAATTGTAGTTGTTACTCTGACTGTCTTTATGGAGGGTTTCTGCCTCAGTAGTTACGAATAATAATTTTTTTACTGTGTGGACTATGAAAGCATTTCATCATCCTGGTTTTAATTTTGGGGTTACTGTAGTGTGAGGTATCTTAGGTTTAAGAACAGTTCTGAATGGTTAAGCACGCTTCTGTGCCTCCTTCACGCTCCTGAAACAGCCAGTTATTTCAGTGGCTAAGAGCTCCCATACTCCTGCTTGATGCTGCTCCATGCTGTGCAGGGGGAGGTGTGCTGCATAGTCTGTTTCTCTCTCGATTTCACTGTCAGGAACCACTGCCAGTCCCCTGGAGAGGCCTTGGATGGGAGATGGCATGGTCAGTGGCTGCAGCGTGTTGCTGTTAATAGCTCACAAGCTATTGGGATCTAAAATCCCGAGTTTTCAATACCTCACAGAAATTCAGGAACGGTAGTAAAGTACAATAAAATGGCAAGCTATGATAAGTGACTTTAGTAAAGCGCTTGAGTATTTTTCTACTGCCCGTATTGCATTGACAGTTTCAATGTAAAGTAGTACTGCTGTTTGCACTGTGGGTTGTTAATTGAGATTCACCTGTGCTCTGGAGCATGTGTGGTTTTGCCTTTAGTTCCCCTTTGTGTGGCGATTGGGCATGCTGTGTTGTTTTCAGACTGCTTGTACTGAACCCTATCCTGCTCCCTGTCCTCACGTAAATAGGTTCTTTTTAAACTTCCCACAACTGTTTACTGATGATAGCAATGATATGAAGAGCAAAGTAGGTGGTTCCGGTAAGAGGAATACTGAAGATGGCTGCTTTGGGGGTGATTCTGTTGAAGACGGACAGCAGATGAAGTGTGCTGGTGACCCTCTGAAGTCTTAATTGTAGTGTTCTGGGATGACTTGTGCCAATATGTTGAGCAAAGCTTAAATTTCTGAACCAAGTCTGATGACTTGCTTCATTTTCTGATGAAGAACAGTCTAACTTTTAGATAGGCAAACACTGGGCCTAGTTGTACTAGGATCAGTGGATGCTGAGAAATAGCGTGTTGTCCCATTGAAGTAACCTCAGACTACTGTATTGGAGAGAGAATTCCATCAGTGAGATTGCTGCATGGCATGAGCATGGTAAGCCTGTTCTAGGAAGCAGTTGATGCACCCAGTTCCTACTCTGTTCCTTCTCTGAACGGTATATGTCAGGAATGTAAGCGCCTCTCATTTGTAAACTTTAAGGCCTTAGTCTCTGCTGCTGCTCTGGAATGATGTATATCCCTGAAGGCTGTACCTGTGATGAGAGAAACCCTGAATGCTCCCTGCTGAGCACCTGCTAGTCATAACCACAGTGAGTTCAGATCTCCTTGGATGGCTTCCAGATAAGTAGTCGGTTACTGAAAGTTCTTTGGAGTATCTAAACTTGTGACATCTGCAGCTGTGACTTACCTGTTAGAATTTCTTCTCTCACTGATGTAGTTAGCTGTCAATAACAACCCTAAAAAGTCCACTACAATGCAGCCTATTAGAATGGTTTGTAAACAACCTCCCAGAGCTGTGGATAAGAGGGAACCTGTATTCGTGGACCACCTCCTTATTTCTGTAGGTAGCACCTCAGTTATTTACAGTGACCTCTGGATTAACAGTCCATAATAGTCAATTTAAATTAGGCTTCTGGCTCAGAGTAGATAAACATTATCTACTGCACGTGGCATATTGAAACCTTTGAGACACATTACTGCAGCTTGAATGCAGAATATTTGCTCTAAGCTGCACATATGTTGAATGGTTTAGAAACGTGCAGTCCTTTTGCTGATAGCAGTCAGAAGTTTGGGGGGAAAAAAAAAGCCCTTAAGACTGTAGCTCTAGCTATGTTTCTAGAAGACTGCAAAAATGACATGCTGCAGCTTATAGCTAACTTAAGCTAAAAGTCTTGGCTGATTGTTTTTAATACAAGTTCATTCTAGGCTTTGTCGAGATCAAAACTCAGAGCTAACGTGGAAAGACCTTTGTGAAAGGAGTCAGAATTTTGAAGCCAATCATAGGTTCTCATAGCATTAGGAGGAAGTTTATACTCTGTAAACTTGAAAGATAGGTAAATGACAACATGAACAAAAGAGAATGTAAATGGGTATATTGACGATCACTGAATGGTGTAGTTTTATTCTGCGAATGCTGATATGTGATAGAGACTGCTAAATCCTCATGGCAACTGATTATAGTAATCCTAATTTTCTCTTTAATCGGTTGATGAAAGGTAGGAGACACTTCTTAAATGAAGACAGCCAAGATGCAAAACTGAGCAATTATTCCATGCTTGCTTTGAAGCAAAAGTAAATGTACTGCAGCACTGAATTCATTAAAGCCATCCTGAGCAATAACAGCGAAGGCATATAAAAGTGACTGCAGATCTGTTCCTCTGGCTTGGTTGCAGAGTGATCAGGCCCTTGAACAGAATGCCAACATCGGAAAGGTGTCAGGTGCTGAATAATTAACAGCTCTGCTTAGCTTAGTGGCTATTGGGCAGGTTTAGGGCAGTGCTCTATTAGTAGTTAATCATGGATGAATTTTCTTTATAATTGAGGTTGCACATAGTCCAGCCATTTGAGATGAAAAATGTGGGACAACATACGCTGCATGCTCAGGAGGCAAACTAATTCGTTCCTGGCAGGGCAGCTTGTCGCAGTATGTGACCTGATGAGCTGCTTTCTGACCTTTGTCAAATGGAGCCTGGTCGTTGCTTTCTTACAGGGAATTTCGAGCAGAGAAAATAGGATGGAAGTGGAGAAAAGGGAAGGCAGGCTGGAGAAAAGGTAATAAGGGCATGGATCAGCATGCGAATGCCTGCCTTCTGAAGGTGCTTTGCAGTGTGAGCTGATGTGATTTTGGAGGAAGCTGGTACATGTAGCTGCGTGCTGTAGGAACTAGAAAATGGTGGGAATTAGCTGAGTGAGAAAGCAGGGAGGGCAGATGGCTTGTCCGCTGCACGCTGTTCTGCGGATGTGCCTATGTGGGTGGTGTTTTGGAGGGGGGTGTGGGAAATTGGCTGACAGTGCAACTGGTTGCTGAGTGATGGACGGATTCCTCATCATTTGGCCTTGGAGTGGTGCTGAACTGAGAAAGCAGTAGATAAGATTTTACTCTTATGGCAACTGCTTGGGTGTAAAGTCAGTTTGACCACAATAATGTAGTTGTTTTTAGGAAGCATTATTATACAAGTTTGGACTTGAGAAATATATGTGATATGTGGCATGGAATATTTTATCATCTCTGTCCCCTTGGATTATGGAAAAAGCAATTTCAAACTGCAGTTTGCCATTCTGACCTGACTGCTAAGGATGAGCTGGAAATACAGGTTACCTTTTTAAGAGGGAAACTTCAAAAGCTGTGATCCTGATTTAAATAATATTCAGTTTGCTACCAAGTGACACTCAAACTTCCTTTCGCATTGAGAACTACTCGGGAATTAACAGTATCTTTAAAGTTATTAATACAAAATCATAAAGTAATTCTCAATTGTTGGAAAAACCAAATGGGTTGGCAGCATTTTGTCATCTTTGCATTCAATGATGCTCATGTGTGGTACTGAAGTATCTGAAGGCATGTGGACGTGTTTTATGATCTGTACTATTTCTAGTTTTTGCTTAGAGAGAAATGAAAGTAGCAGTTCAATAACGCTGGAAATTCCTGCTCCCTCCTGCTGCTCCTCTTGGCTTTTCCCTCTCCACTCTTCATTTCCCACGCTGTGAAGCTTCTAGCTTGTATCTTGTGGATGCCAACAGTTCTAATTAAACAATGCTGAAGACTATATGTCAAACTAGTTCTAATTTAAGCTGTTTTTTAAACTACTGAGCGAAGTTGTCTGAATTATCTGTAAAGCTTGAAAATATTTTTGATCTAATAGGACATGAAATACATTATGTATCACAACTGCTCATCTAATCCTGCTGCCAAACTGCTCATTTGGGCAGATAACCAAAATTTTAGGTGTTCAGGCAATTGAGGACAAGGCGTTTGGTCAGTAAAAGATTTTGTTGTTGTTTTTGAAAGCTTTCTCATTTGAAAACACTTAGTAATAGTGCTATAGCTTTGTAATCAGTTGGTGTTCAGTTTAACTGTTCAGTTAAATCTTTAATAAGACAGTACCTTGAGTAATGACTTCATATCCACTCAAACATGGATCTAAAGGTGGAATTATGCTGACTGGCTCTCATTGGCTGTGTCCAGCTCAGTAGAAGCTCTATTTCAGCTGTCTCTGAGGCTGCAAGCTGCGCTTCCATCATTGTTGGAGGTGGTAGAAGTTCAGTATGGAACATCTCTTGTTTTCTATGGGTGCCAACTCAATAGTGCAGGTTGTGATTTTTTTTTTAAGTCGTTGCTAGTGATGATTAGAAGCTTCAAATGCTTCTTTGGACAATCAGCGTGCTTTGGGAAGCTTCCTTGAGCTGTCGTAGTTAACAGATCCTTCACTGTGACGGCTTGTTTGCAAAAGAACTGACTTGCAAAAATTTTCTGACATCTAAAAACATCGGTGTTCTTTAAGGTGAAAGTTTTGCCTTCAGAAATATTGCATTTGTTTACATTCAGAAATATTAACACTTCTTTTCTTTTTTGCAATATTATGTTCTTAGTACACGCAGTAGCTGTATTACCCATTGGCAGCAGATTGCATTAAACTGCTTCCTGCTGTTGAATCTATCTGAAGGCTGGCATTGACTACAAGTGTTCTATTACATGTCAGAACGCTGCTGGGAACATTGATCATGGATCCAAACAAACAAATCTCCTGGTTTGCAGGGGTAGGGTAGGAATTCATCCTTGTTTTAAGAAGAAATATATCTCTTTAACAGGTAGCATCACATAGCTTGTGTTTCTGTATTTGTCATGCAGTGAGTTTATAATATACATGTTCAGTTTACCTTCCAGCTTTCTCCTTAAAGCAGGAGAGACAAGAAGGATCCTTATTATCTCTCTTCATGCTTAAGTAAGGGGGCAGATTTAACACTGGTGGATACTGAAGAAGTAAAAAGTGAGATTCAGAAACAGATAACTGCTACAGGACCAACTGTGGTACAAATAAATGAAATGCAGGGTGGGTTCTCTGGCTCTTCTGTCAGTGTGCGATGTGGTTCGGCTACTGCTGGAGCCGATGACTTTGTGGGGCTGATGGGGTGGAAGAGGACAAGGAATGTATGAGATGTGTGCCTTTTGTGGATAAAGGTGTGGGTTGGAATGGGATCAGAGAGAGATAGGAAAGAACATGAGGCTGGGTGCTGCTGTGGGACACCTCAGGAGAAGGCAGGAGGAGAAGGAGGCTTAGGTGAGCCTTGTTCTGTGTGAGTGGGATGCAGCAAGGATCTACTTCTGCAGATGAGTGGTACCTAAGCAAACAGGGCCTTCAGCAAGCTGGCAGCCATCGAGGAGGGTTTATTAAGCTTTCACGTGAGGAGAGGTAATGTCACAACTGCTGCTCTGCTTTTCCCCTCCCCACTCCTGGGCTGCAGCAGCCTGCACAGCAGGAGGGCTGGCTTTGCAGGGAGCGTGTGTGGTGGGGGACACTGAACTGTGGGAAAATATTTTCCTATATTTAAGTTGTTTGGGCTGTGTGATCTCATAAGAGATGGTGAAAACTGTTTCAATGCTCCTGGGGAATTAGAGGCTTTTCCGGAAATGAAGGATGTGCAGGCAGGCTTTAGAAACTCAGTGCTGACAAATCATGATAGTGGTTTTTTTTCCCTCCTGCTGAATGAATTGTTTCTTGGCATGTAATGTTATGGTTAAATAGTTCTCAGATTCTTTATTTGTACTTTATTATTGAGAATTTTTGAATGTTGAGTACTTCGTCTGACTGCACAGTCAGATCTTCTTGATTACAGATTCTTCTAAATATAGGTTGTGTTTTCTGTTCCTGTCCTTTCTCCCCCATCTCCCACCCTTTTCCTGGCCTTAAGCAAACATCTTGTTCTTTTGCTTTACAGGCTCCAGATAAAAGGAAAGCATTAGAAGAGACCAAAGCCTACACAACTCAGTCTCTAGCCAGTGTTGCTTATCAGATCAATGCACTGGCCAACAATGTACTACAGCTGCTGGACATCCAGGCATCCCAGCTGCGGAGGATGGAGTCCTCCATCAACCATATCTCCCAGGTAATCTGTTTTAATAGAGGTGTTATCTTCCCTCTGGTATTATTGGGAGATGGGTAGTTTATGTTGACTTCTTTGAATTCTCTGATTAATGTGATTGAAAATGGTAAGACTTTCTTCTTTTAGTATTTATGAAAGCCACTTTCTACTGATGATTGTGATTGAAATAAAACAGATCCTTTACCAAGAAGTACTGTGACTATATTTGATTTAAAACAGGAGTTAAGATCCCAGAATCAGAAGCTGCATCTGAGAGAGGGTTAGAGAGGATTTTGTTTTCAAAGAAATCCAAATGTTTCATAACTGGAACTCACAGGATCCAACCTAAAATGTTCTTCAGTGAATTTAAAACCTTTGTCGGTCAGCCAATGCCGTGTTAGTAGTATATATTAGACCAAGTTTCTTAAATTTGAGGGAAAGTGCTCCTTGTGGCCTCTGCTGTCTCCACGTACAGCCCTGCTAACCTCTGCTTATTGTTTTTACACAGTAATCATGGTTTCCAAAAACTTCACATGGCAGCTCAGTGGTTCCCTGAAAGCTGTCAGCTGGGCGGAGATTCCAGTGCACGTACCCTTTCCTAGTAACAAACCTTTCTGAGACATTTGTTGTCTTGGAGTGTGTTGAGACCTACACAAAGTTAAAAACTCTATCAAATATTTAAAAAGTAGTTGTCACTGAAACAGTTAAGTAGGAGGAAGTACAGTTGGTGTTAATTAATTTCTTGCTCTGTAAAATATTGAGAGCTTTTGTGGTGCTAGGTTTATGACTCCATTTGAAGATGTGACTGCATAAAGGACTGAACCAACAAGCCTCGCAAGCATTGCGTGTCCTGTTACACTGAGCACATCTATTCCTGTGTGTTTCAGAGCTGCAGTGAGTGAAGCTATTATATCAGTGGGCCAGTGAAAATTTAATAATGACTAATCATGGAAAAAGCCAAAATGTTCCATACTAGCACAAAAGCTTTTAACCCTCTGTACTATTTGCTGCTTGAACTGAAGGCACTGTGCTGAGAGCTGTTGAGTCACCTGATACATGAACTGTTCGCTAAAGACTATGAACAATCAGTGCTTTGTTGGGCTTTTAAGCAGTGTTTAGCAAGGTCACTCCTGGTTTTTGCTGCTGGTTGGTCTTTCCTGAAATGAATCCTTGCTTAAAAAATATTTGCGGACTAATTTTGTGGAACTAAACTAGATACAGATAACATACGTGTATTGGCTCGGCTGTTTGCTTTCAAGTGTTTTTTTTTTAAGATATGCAGTTGAAGCATTTGATCAATCTGCTGTGCAGTTGTTTGATTGACTGATTGTAAATTCTCTGAAGTTTCCAGAGTGTCGTCTTTTGCCCTTGCTTGTATCGATCATGAATATTTCCATGCCTCTAAAACATGGGAGGATTAATGTATTCTCGAAACAGAATTCTTTTCCGTGGAAGAGGTATTGCCTAGAAACACAGATCTGAGGCACTGCCAGGCAACTACCTATGGGATAGGGTACAATTTGATAAAAAAAATATTTCTAGTAATGAACACCGTGGGAGAAAATCCTATGGTTCTTTTTATCTGCAGTCTGTGTTCCCCTCCCACCTCCGTCACTCAGTTCTGATGTGCAGTTTCAGTGCATGTTTTCCAGAATGAGTCTAGTCTAAATGGCTGGACAGCTAGTCTTGACTAGTAGCCACTTGACATTTCTCCTAGCTATGTACCGTCTTCAGTGGAAAAAGTACTCAGGAAAAGTTAAATGGAGTGGTGTGTTCTGTTCTTGCTACTGGAACTTAATGGTACAGATGGAAAAATGACTTTCTTTTATTGGAAAAAATGAATTCAACTTCATTTTATTTTGTACTGAGAACAAACAAGCTTCACATGAAAAATCATTCAGGGATGAGGGAACACTGCAGTGAGCAGATCCAGGAAAGGCTTCTGCTCTGGCTGCTATGTAAAAGCTAGACCAGCTGCATCTTTATTTTTTGCAATTATAGTTGTCTTTCAGCTGTAATCTGTGGGTCTGAGGTGGCCTGCCACAAAATTACTTACTATGTCCACGATACAGAGCTATGCACGAACAGCTCAGCTGTTAAACCCTTGGTGTTGACTTGGAGCCTTTCCAAGCTGACTGGCCTTTCCGGACTGTTCTGATATGGCAGAGAGGAGACTTGATTACTGTTGTGGAGACATTTGCAAACTCTTCTGGCATATGAGAACCTACTCATCCTGTTAGGCAGGATTCTAGGGGAAAAGGTAGCAAGTCTATATTTTGGACCATCTTGAGCTTCAAGGCTTTACTGAGGGCATTAAGGTATGTATACATCTCCAGGCCTCTGTACTACAAGCTTTCTGCTACAGTTGCAGTTACATCACATATTTCTGTCAGTTCCTGTTTGAGGTTTTAGTTTGGCTGTTCTGAAGACAAAAACAGACTTAGGAGATTTTAGGAGTTGCTCGGCTGGTTTTGATATAGGATGTAGAGGCAGAGCCATGCTGTGGTGTGCCCTCAACATTCCCTGTGGGACGATGGTAAAATGGCAGTGGAGGAAGGACCTGGGGCCCTGTGTCACTTACCTACCCACAGATGCTGGATTGTAACAGAGCAGAGCTTCATTTGGGTATAGCTTATTACCTTCAGAAGAAGTGACAAAAAAAACAGCTTTTTTTTGGTCTGAACAGCAGTAGCAAAGTGTTTGCTTTCTTTTAGCGTCCAAAATGTGAGGTATTTGGAATAGGTACTATTTTCTTTCATAGAGAAGATGAATGAAAGCACAGACTGGCCAGTGATAGAGTGAAACTGTGGCTGAGGGTCAGCCTGAAGTGGGAGAGGGCAGGAAGGACCATGGACATCAAGGTGGGACAAGAATGAAGATCTTAGCCTTTGCATATGCCATTTCTTAGGTGTTGGGTAATTCAGGTGTTGAATAAACCAACTATTTTTCATGTTGCCAGATGATGAGTTAAACAAAACATTGTGCACTTGTGCTCTGAATGAAGTTTATGCTTCATTATGGTTACTTATTTTGTATTAAATGAGTTTAAGCAGTAGATTAGAAACTTATTTTCATTTGTTTATTTCTTGCATGGATCCCTGAGTGAATTCTTTAATAAATCCTGTTGCATCTTTCCCTTTCTTCTGAAAATTAATGTCTTTTAGCAGAGGAGTTGAAAATTCAGCTCTTTCTAGCTTAAACATTTGACAAGACACAACTGCCTCCCTAGAAATTTGGGCCTGTTTTTTGCTCCTTTGCCTTGCACTGTCTTGATGATTCCCCCTCTTTCTCTCGGAAATGTGAGCTAACTTGGGGAACTGTCCTTTAAGATACATTTTTGCTGGTTCATTTCCACAGACTTGAAGAGAATGAAGATGAGACAGAGTTGTCAACCTTCCTCCTCTGACAAGGGACATCCTTGTTTACAGTGCCAAAACTGGAAAATGTAACTGATCAGCACTTGCATTTATGTCTGAGCAGCTGCAGTACTGGATGTAGAAACTGCTCCTTTTCTTTTCCTAGACATAAATGGTTTTTAAAAGCCTCGTTTTTTAAGTCCACGACTATTGAAATATGAAGAAAGCAATAGACTCCTTTTAAAGAGATGATGCTTTGTACCAGGAGGCACTTGCACCCCTTTATAGCGTTCAGTTCTCTTCTGCATCTCAAGCTATTCTCTAATGCAAAATAAGAGCTGTTACAGAAAAATGTTCTTAAAGTGTAAGTTTCAGTGGGAAAATATACGTGCATCTTTTGTCACTGTTAAAAGTTAGAAGTTTTTGAAACTAAGACAATCAGTTTAGGAGAATCTTGCTGTCGCTCCCTCATGTCTCATATAAACACTGCATGCAAACAGAGAGCCAAATGCCTTTTGTACAGTATGGCTGTCTGGCTGAAGGCAATGGCAGTCCTTCCATACACAGCTATTACCTTCTCTAATGCTTCTGAACTTGATGGAGACATCTGCCCCCATTTGCAAATAGCCGGGCGTTTTCCATTGGGCAGGTAACCAGTGAAGACCAATGTTGGATGAAGCTTCAGAGAAAATGTTGGAGATTCTCTGAGGTGTGAAGCAGTGAGCTTCTAAGCAGCAGCAAGTGGAGAGCAGGCTGGTTTGTCTTTGATTCCAGGAGAAAAAGAATATGACAAGTCTTAGCTGCTCAGCGGGTCTTCACTGTTTGAAGAGAATGATATAGTGCACATGCACTGGGGACTCTTCATGATTTAGTTTATGGGAAGGAGCTTTCCCTGAGCATGTGTGTGCCTGTTTTGGGTTAATGTGGTACCACATTCAAGGGTTGTGGCACACAGTCACAATGCAGTTCATATTTGAAAGCCACAAAGTAGAAAGAGGGTAGAAAATGCAGTGAATCATCTGCTGATGAATGTTGGATGTTGTGCCTAGGAACAGCCAGTTATGTAAATACTCTGGTGCTCCTATGGGTGGTACTTGCCAGATCCTCTTGGTGACAACTGTGGTTCCAAGGAGCAACTTTTACCATGAAATTACCTCTTTAAAAGGAATAGATTGCTTAAAGCTCCGGTTTTGCTCTCTGACATGACGAGCATATGGGCTGAATAATGATTGGACTGTTATGTGGGAAGAAAATTAGCCAGATCTAGAAAATGGTTGGATGCTGCTAACAAGCAGGGTCAATATTGCATTGTTCAGAATAGTCTCTGGAGACCACTTGGAACATAAATCATGTCCTCAGCAAGTCTGGGGATAATTCTAAGTTAGGAAGTTAGTTTGCATGCTGAATGATAGAGCTTCAGTGCAGAGGAACCCTGAGAACTGAGCCAGCAAAAATCTCAGGAAAGCCAATGAGGTGCAGGGCCCTGCACCTGAGGTTCCATGGGTTTGTACACGCTGGGAGGTCTGAGCAAGTCCTGGAAAGGAGCTGCTATTCCAGGGGGTGCTGTGCTGGGTGAAGGAAACAGCAGCATGGGGCTGACTTGGAAAGAGTACAGCTGAAGTGCGGGGGGTTGTCATCAGCTCTGCAGTGAGAAGGCTTCACCTGGAATGCTGTGTCTGGACTTGTCATTCTTGCCTTGTTCAAGAGAGCTGTAGGGAAACTGGAGAGAGTCCCAGCAGTGAACTACTGAGATAGTTGGGAGTGTGAAGCTACAATGGGAGGCTGAAGTCATTGTTCAGTCTGACAAAGAGGAAGTTAAGCAGTGACACAGTAGTGTAGCCATCAGCTACTTGAGTCTGGCTCTGTCACCTCTGTAGTTAGCTACTCTGGCAGTGCAGAAAGGAGGAGGTTCTGACATGGGGCTTTTCATTTTGAGGGCAGTGTACCACAAGTTACTCAGTGGTGCGACTCCTTCCAGGGTTGCACTGCTGTAGCTGGATTGACCCTAAAATCTGACTTGCTGTCCTTGCAAGGCACATCAAAAGCTATAGGACCTAAAATGGTGATGGGTGAGGGTGGAGACAGCTATTAAGTCAGGGAAAAAACACCACTCCATGTCTGCAAGTCTTGTATGGAAGCAGAGCTAACAAGTCTTCCCTGCCACACATCCAAAAGTGCATGAGGAGACAAAGTGCTTTTACAGGAGCCAGAACAGCATCTAATGTATACGTTAGAAAGATAATGTCTTATCTCTTGTTCTCTTGGATTGCCTTTGCTTGTCAACAGACAGAAATATTCCAGATATGGTGAAGAAGCTTGTACCTTTTGTTTAAATTAACCTTGCCTTGGGTGGCATTTACTCTCCTAAGAAGTGCTGACTATCTCTGTGGCCTTTGCTTCACATCCGGTTCTTCCTGTACTCTGTAATAGAGGCCAAGGCTCCCAGAAGCTGCTGCAGCTGAGTTGTGCTGTGCTTGCTCTGCTTATCTGTCTGCTTATGAAAATTGTTGAATACTGTGTAAGGGTTGCCCTGTTAGCTGTTCTGTTGAGGAATTCTCCATGACCACAAATGGATACACACAGAATCTGTAACTCCTGTGCAGCTCAACTGGTGAGGTTCTCTTTGTTTTTTAAATAAAATAACTACTGGGATTTTAAAAATTATTTGCTGCTATGAAGGAGCAACCCTAACTGTCAGCCCTTCTGTGCTGACCAGCCACCTCAGTGACTCCCATAGGGCAGCTGCTTTGATGGAGAAGGAATTGAGTCAGAAACTTTTGTTTCCTGTCATTCTTTATTCCTACCTGTTTTTGTGAAAGCTGAGTGTGAATGTGTTGCTGGGGAATAGGAGAGCTTGCTAACTGTAGTGGCTGGTCGCTGCAGTGAAATCCTTCCTAGTCTCATTCCCATTCCATAGTCTGGTAGAAGCATATTCTAAATGGACAATTTCCAGTATCTTGTAGACTGCCAAAACTTCTTTTCTGCTGGATGGACGTTTAGCTGTAAGCTTTAGATACCTCATTAAATACTGAATTGAGAGGTCTGATGCAGCTTCGTATTTTCTGAAATCAAAGCAAAAATCCAGTGGCTGCAGACTTGACCCTGGAAGGCTTTTTCTGCTGGTTTTGTGCAACAAACAAGTCAAAGATGTTTGTGCAATCTTTTTTTAATGAAAACCTCTTATATCTGGAAGATACATCACAAATGAAACGCGTCACTAACCTGCTGTAAAGTCACTTATTGGACTTCAAGAATCTATTTCTTCTTCAGATGCATCTGATTAGATTGCTGGCCAAAATTAATTTTCCATTGCAAGTCTCTGTAAACAGACAGTGTTTATGTGAATAACTCTTGTTTCCCACTGAATTAGGACTTATCTCTATCAGTGCTTTAGTGGGATAAGTGCGAAGAAAGAAATGGAAGGGATGCAGCGCTGGGTGCAAGAACATAGTGTAGTACAGCAGCAGGTAACCAGCTGCCAAAACACTGAGTTGGTCACCGTATCTGTGCTGTCCAGTGCAGCTATCTGGAAGTTCTTTTTGTTTCTGTAGCTGGATAGCATTAGACTTGAGCTGACTATATTTAGGGAAAGGGAGAGAAAAAGAGGGCATGAAGGCTGTATTGCAGAACTGGCATCTTGGTCATGTTGTGTTGCTGAAACTACTCTTCCTGATCAGGCATGATGCCTGTGGTTGGGCTTCTTATGCAGCTCAGGCAGGAATTGCTGAGCGCTTTCTGCTGGCTGGTTTTATTTGGGGCATATGAAAGTGCTTAGTTAATGTTGATCTGCAAAAAGAAGGCTAGGTAGTGCTTTCCATGAGTATTTTATAAGCTGGTGGTAACACTCTGGCACCCTTTATACTGCTTCTGGTTTGACTTTGTTTCATAGCAGCCTCTAAGGAGCTATTCCTGTGTCAGTTGTGCATGTCCAGTAAACCTTTGCAGGTTAGTTCATGGGAGGTGTGTGAATGACGAATTAACTGCTGTTTTAAAGCTGGGACAGTTACATTGTTATGTCATAGCTTTGGAAAAAAAGTTGTAAGAAGTGTGGGAATCTATGGAGCTGTTCACCTTAACAAACGCTGGCCATGTGGCTGCTGTGCCCAAGCGTGTGTCCCTCTCCCAGCACCAATGGGACAGAATAAGCTTGTGCATGGCTGAGCTGTGCTCAGAGTGCAAAGTGTTCCTTTCATGTGCAGGAAAAGAAGTGTATGAGAAGCTGTATGTACTCATATTTTATAGCAAAACATCTACATGTAAATAGATTTCCATGAATGTTGTTGTTGTTGTTTTCAGAACTACTTATTCTGCTGGAGAGCTATGATTCTTAACTGATCTGCTGCCAGTGCCATGACAGAAAGGGGGATGAGCAGGGGGAATAAATTCTAGGTTTGTTTGGCTAAATTCTGTGCTGTAGGTAATAGGGTTTGGTTGTGTTTGTTTATTTTGAGAAAAGTAGGAATATGTTTTGTACTAATACAGTTTGAGTGACAACTAGTGGATGCAATGATTTGCCTTTTCAGCCATTTCCACTTGGAATGCTGGCTGTGTGTGTAGAAGTAACCACCAAAAATGTATGCCTGCATCTCTGTCGGTCCTGAAAAATAAATTGCTAAAGCTGTCATTTCCCTTCTAATCTTTGTTTCTGGTTTCAGCAAACTATTACATTAAGAATAGTGACCAGTTATACTGTATGGGCGATAAAATGTATGTAGTGCAGAACCATGGGATCACAGAACTTATATTTTGTTTCCTCTTTGAGAA
>PPHD01011597.1:0-10977 GCA_002909625.1 Bambusicola thoracicus
GAGGGCATGGGGAAGCTCAGGGTGAGGGCCGAGGGGGCCTTGGAAGTGTAGCAAACTTGGAGTCACTCCTGGCTGCAGTGAGCGTGTGGTTTTGATCCCTCGCTGATCTTCTGTAGGCGCGTGGTCTTCGGATTGACGCGAGGGAGTACCCACAGCATTTGGTTTGCCAACACGTGTCAGTCATGGGATAGCAAAGGTTGCAAGCAGCTGTTACAGAGTTGCAGTAGCGTGGAGTAAGATTCCTTTTTAGTGAACACTGGACAAATGGAAAACTGGTATACCCAAAACAAAAACCACAACAAAAGGAGGTTTTCTTGGTGGGAAGGATAGCGAGCTGTGAAATTGCTGTGCTACAGCATGTCTGCGGTTAGTCTATACTTTACCAACGTAGTGACTGCTTCATTTCCTCCCAGTGCATTACTTATACAGTGTTAGCTGGGTTGTCAGTAGACAGGCAGAGAGACGGAATCTCACAGCACATTTGAAGAGGGCAAAGTACCCTTCTCACAGCTGATAGCTGACAGTCGTCTGGCTATGGGATGTGCCTTGGACATGGGTGATACCTGGCATTATTTTCTCACTTGTGTCCTCTTCTGTTTGTAAGAGGGGGAGAATCCCTGAAGTATTTTGTCCAGAAACTTCACTGAAGGGCAGTGCCTTAAACAATGCCTATCCCTGTGGCTCAGTGTAACATCAAGCGATAGGACTTTAAGTACCTCAGTGGCTATCTAGATTCTCTCAATAAGCAGCTGGATATCTTGATAGATGCAGAGCTGGACTGCTGAATAAACAGTGCCTTGAGGGGGAAAAAAAAAAAATCTGCAGTAAAAGAACATCTGTACACTTAGATGAAGGCAGTAAGTGATTGGCACTGATGTTAATGCCATTAAAATCCTTGGAAGGATACACAAATGAATAACCTGCAGTTAAGGATGTGCTAAATAACGTAGACAGAAGTTTCTTATTTAGTCTTATGCTAATTGATGTGAAAGAAAACCTACTGTTTTTTTTCTACTAATGGCTGTTACCATTGCCTTTGCCAGCTCATGGAGTTGCACATCACTGGTATAATCCTGGTGCAAATGCTTCCTCGGTACATCATGTGTTGATAACAGAAACAGATGCTTTTACTTGTCTGTTAACTTACAATGAAAGTTTTATGGGATCATTAAGTTTTACTGAGAAAGATTCAGAATGACTTGGAGGTCTTGCCAGACGTTTGGCCAGGTAGGCTCAGTTTTGTAAAGCGATCAAAGAAGGGGAGGAGGAGGGGGAAATATAACTATGAAAATATTTGTATAGAACTAGCGTATAGGTAAAGGAGAAGAGTGAAAAGGAAACAGAAGATGGGACCGCCATGTACGTCAGGATGGTGTAAATAAGTTCAAGTGTCCTGTGAGGTATTGCAGGCTTGGAAAGTAGCTGGGTGTGTTCTTTTTCAACTTGCATAAGGGCTTTCATTTCTTCAAGCTTGCATTAATGGTCTGGGCTGAAGCTCAGCTTCCCTTGCCTGGAAGGAACTGGAGAAGGTTTGCTGTGCTACAGATTGATTTTGCAGTTCTATCAAATACAACATCACATATGTGTTGAGGCTGGCAGACCAAGTGGGAACTGACCAGAGATGAGCATAGACAGAGCAAGCAGAAAATTTTAAGTCATGGGTAACCTTTTTGTCTGAATTTAGGGGAGGCCCTTTTGACTGTTCAGCTACATCAAGCACTGCTTCACTAACTTCAGTTTTCACTGTGTGTTCACTGAGACACACGCAGCGATGCTAATAGGTAGAAAATAAGAGTGTTTTTTCCAGTTCTGATTCAATATAAAGGCAGCTTGCAGGAATTATGGCCTGTCCTCTTCATATCAAACACAGGATTACCTTCCAAAAGAAACAACTGTAGAATAATCAAAACTGGGAAAACTGATAAACTAAATCTGAAGGTCTGCTTTTCTTCACCCTGTCAGATGCCTCGTGCCCCTCTGTTGAGCTGGGGTGCGATGCTTCAAAGTAAATGCTTGTCCTACGTATGTTGTAACTGCAGTTTAAAATGTCAAATGTCGTTTCTAGGTAGAAATGAGACCAAAGCCTCATTACTGTAAAGATGCATTTGTAATGAATGGCTAATTTAGAGCAAAGCATACCCCAAAAATGTGTGGAAAGACGTTTAAACAAGTGTGTTGGTGAGATTACCCATTGGCCTGAAAGATACTGTCTCACTTGTGTAGTGTTTATAAAGGGTGAGAATGCGTCATATATTGCATTGTGTGATTATACAGGAAAAAAAAACCTCTTTTTTGGGGTGGCATTTTGTCAGTTTTGTTTGTTGGTGGGTTGCATTTAACTGTGGGCCTGAGGAGGAGATACAACAGGGCAGAACTGAAAAAATGACGTAATGCTTCCCCATTCACTCGAAACATGTAAGATCAAATTGCACAGCTAACCAGTATGAAAAATAAATGGGACCACAACACTGGATAACACTGACTGCGAGGACAATTCTGTTAGAGAAGTGGTCTTTAGACAATTCTTGAATGCTTTCCATGCACTGATAAGAGAGACTGTATTCCATTTTCTGTGCATGAAGATAAAACATCCAGTTCTTAGGTTCTTGGTATGATCAAAGACTTTCTTATTTCATCAGTGCATGTGTAACAGTAGAATTTTAAGGGCTACTCTGCACGTTTGGTTTGCAGCCTAAAGACTCGCCTGAGGGCTTGTCACTCTTACAGATCTGCCAACCAGCCCCATGGGGGCAAGCTACTGTAGGTAGATCTAGTGCTCTCAGTCAATTCATTCAGCCTTTAGAGTCCATGAAGAGACTGGAAGCAGGGTATATGCAACTTTAAACCAGTTATTTGTTAACTGAGATACGTGGTTGGTAACTAGGAGTACTGAGCTACTAGGCAAAGTATTAGCATCATAGTCAGCATCTGGCTCAGCTTTGCTGGCCTGGCAGACATCAGTACTGGGGCAGTTCCTTGAAAGTTTCATCCAAGGTTATGCAGTTCTGCTGTGTCAAAACTATACCTTGGATCACAGACAACTGAACCCCTGGGGGAGGATGTGCACAAAGCTGCTGTGTGAATACTGCACTGATTCCCTTAGGAGGACCCAGTGGATAGTAACTGCAAGGTTGTTTGATCTTTCAGAAGATGAGAATAGCTGGATGTCTGCCGGAGAAGCTGTGCAAGTTAAGCATGCTCTGCACTGGATTTTCAACCACCAGTGTATTTTTTTTTATATATATATTTCTGCCATATGTGCTTTATAGTTGATTCTTTGCCTGGTTCTGATAACATTCCCTACAGGAGGGAAAACTTAAAGAACAAAACAAACCAAACACTGCAAACCCATCAACCGAACAAAAAAAAGCACAGAAGCCATTGAAGGAAATAGAGGATAGAGGAAGGTGAAGCTGAGGATGTTGATGAGATGTAAAAGAGCAGTGTGGGGGCGGGGAGTAGTCCAGTAGGTAAGGCTGAAGAGAAAGGAAATGAAAGCAGGTTTTATAAGAGAGGAGAAGATAGCTCTGGTATTTGCTAGGGGAGTACCAAGATGGGAAATCACACCTTGACTTCAACAAAGAAACAGCGGGTGAAGTTCTGGCTGTTGTGAAATGCAAAGCAGAACTTCTTCACTGGTGCTCAAGTTACTCCTGTCTTGAATGCCACAAAAGAAAGAGAGCTGAATTTCTTCTCGTGTTTGTAAATTTACGCGTTTGGAACAGTTCCTATCTGCAGTGGGAAATCAGGTCAGGCTCTGTGAAAAGTGTTCTCACTGGCTCCTTAGAATAAGTGGGGGGGGTGGAAATTCTAAGGAAACTGATTTCCATGATCTGGAAGGTTTCAGAACAGAAACTGTTTGCTGTGAGTGTTTGGGATACAGTGCATTCAGTTTTGAGGGCAGCTGCTATTTCAGCTGCATCCCTTGTGATTTACTTAAATCTGTCCAGAAAGATGACAGAGCTGTGTTTGATATCTGTGCGGAAAGCAACACTTGCTTAAATAAATGGTTCATCTCCATGCAACGCATTGTAGTCCAGCTAGCGGAAAATGTGTATGTGTACATTTATGTACATGTTAATGCATATATAAAAGATATTTTAACAACCAAAAGTGGCTTTTGTAGCTCGCTGTTATGTGCGGGCATCAGTCCGACATCTTCAGGAAGAGCCAGCCTTCTTGTACTGCTGGAGGGGTGTAAGGTGGGGTGTGGGTGACTTTTGCTGCTATATGTGAACAGGGACAGAGACTGCAGTACCTCCGTCTGAGAGGTGCCACTTAAAGCTGCAGCCTTAGTGGCATAAATATTCATTGGGTGTTACTAAGGTGACTGGCTTGACACATCAGTCGTCTTCTAACTTATCTTCTGTGATAAAATGTAAGTAATTAGATTGCTAAGAATTATCTTGTGCACCAGAGTGGTGCTGTGTGGCTCTTGTTGGTTTTTTTTTTATTTTTTAATAAATATTCAGTCTGAGAGTAATGAAATTGCAGCAGTCTACAGGATAACTGTCCCTTGTTTTTCTTTTTTCTTTCTGTTTCTTTTTCTGACAGTAACTGAATGAATAACAGGACTAAGAACTTCCTGAAATCCTCATTTTAATCAGTGCGTGGTACAGAAGAAGGTTTTTCTTCCATCCATCTGTGATCTTTGCTTCCTGCTGTAGCAAAACAGGTTGCGTTGAGCTGTGATTTCTTACAGAAGTGTTCTTTCCAAGCGTTCAACCCAATGTGGGTTGAATTTGCTGCCTCACTTACTGGACAGAATTGCTTTGTTTATTAAAAAAAAAGAAAAAAAAAGAAAGAAAATAATTAAAGAAAATTGGAAACCATTTGGTGAAAAGGTTAGTAAATTCTTGTTTTGAATGATCATCCTTGAAACTTTTTGATGTTAAGTAGTATAGTGTATTTTGAAGCTTAGTGATGATTCTTGGCTGGGTTGGCTGAGGAATTTGTAGAAGCAGCTGTTCTAGTCTGCATTGGAAATGGCTTTGATTTGAACCAAAGCTGAACTGGTTTAGTCCATCCTAGTAGAAAGTAGTTTCACTGTGAAGATTCTTCTTGCCTTAAACATCTCTTTATATCTTTCTACTCAGGATGTTAATGTATTAATTTCCTGCCCTATTAAGTTATAGCTGACCTTCTTGTAATGAAATAAGCCTTTCTGCCAGTTTTCTTATCTTGTTAAGGAAGTCCAAACCTGGTTTGTACTAAGTGTAAGACGAACACAGCTATTGCAAGTGATTGCAGGAAGCTGAGTGTGTTCTGTAGACATATTAGGACTTAATTAGCAAAAAGCAGATTTTTACATGACTTGAATTTTATTACCTTTTTAATATAATGCGTTTTCGTGTGGGCAAACAGTTACTGTATAATCATTCTCTTTTGTGAGTACCTAAAGTTAATTTACTTATTTGCATTTACGTCTGGGTGTTTTATCATGGAAGTAGTTATGTTTAACAGCCCGTTTGCTGGTTGAATAATTCTTTTATGCTGCTGTACCCATTTCCCAGAGGCCATCCATGGCTTGTCAGACACTAATTTTTGTTTGAGAGGGTTCAGTGTCATATCTGTGACCAGAGGCCAACCTGAAGTTGAAAGAAACAGCGCAGAGAGAATGTGGAGGATTTGATCGATTTGAAATAGTCCACTTCTCCCACAGTTCGAAAGAATAAGAGAAGATGGATGCAGCAAGTGACTTGCACTGTAGCTGATCCTAACTCCACTACAGAAGGTGAGCAGCTTTTTAGCAGAGCTCACAAAGCTCCATCACGTGAGTTGCCAGCAGGGTGTGTGAGATCTGTGCAAGTGGCAGTGCCCAGTGGTTTCTGAAAGACACGGGAAGTGCGGGGGAGAGTAGCTCTAGCATTTTTCATACAGCTGTTGCCAAGACACTCCAGTTGAACATAATCTCTTATTGATTGTGGTTTCCTTGGCTTAGTGAGTATCTAAGTTAGGCCACAAATTCAGTTTCTGCGAGCTGATTCCTATGTTACGTATCACTGGCCATGACAGCAAAGAACTTTTACAGTGTGGATTTTGTGGGGCATGTTTGTTTCTGTTATGGTATGGTTACTGTGAGCAGATGGAAACCACCCAGTGGAACTGCGGTTGGAAAATAAGTTAGAACTTCAAGCCACTTGCACTGAAGGGGGGAAAAAATCAGCATGCTTATGAGTAGGTAAAGGTTTGCTGTTAAATATTCTTAATAGCCTCGTGTTAGGAGGAAAACACAGGAGCTGAGCTCTGGAAAATGCATTAGCTGTCAGTATAAAATGTTATGTGAGCCGTGTAAAAAGCAAGGAAGTGACACGGGGTTGATTTGTTCATAGTAGTCCACCATGGGGTGCAACTTGCCAGTGTCTGCTGCAGTGTCCCATGGGCAGCAGGAGGGCTGGAAGGTGGCAACAGGGGAAAAGATGGAGCTGCTGAGTTCCTTGGGGGGAATCCTACGCAAACTCTCTGTTAACGCCTGCTTGCATGTGTGTTTGTCTGGAAGGGACTTGTGGCAGCTCTGACAGTGGAAATCCCTTGTGATATTGAGGTGTGATTGCTGAGAGCTGTTCTCACCTCTCTCCTATTGAACGATCTATGGAGTTTCTCTCTATCTATCTGGGGATATTGCTGTGAGGCTCTTGGGCTGAGAAGGCTGGCCATTCCTGTTTTAAAAAGCTTGTAGATCATATTCGATGCTTGGAAGCACCCAGGTGTTTCCCAAATGTTCATCCTAAGGTATTCTCAGACCTTAAATGGAAAAGACTAAACAAGCTTTGTGCATAGGTGTGATTTAGCAGCATGAGTTTCTCGTGCTCTCACTTGACCATGATGACTCTGTGCTGCAGTAGCTACCTCCAACGTGTGAACAGTGCAGAAAGAAAGACTGTGGGGTCTAAGAGTGCTAGTGGGGTCACTTTTCATTTTCTAATTGCCAGAAATGAGTCAATCAGAATGCTGCCCTTTTGCAAAGAAGAAACAAGGATGCTTAAACATCGAAGCCAGTGGTATCAAGGAAACGAGAGACTAAGGCAAGTCCTTGCTCTGCTGCCAATCAGCATTCTCACTGACCTCAGACTAAGCAGTCTCTATGACAGGAGTCCTTTAGTTTTCAGCATTAGCTCACTCCATCTTTTCCTGCTCTCACAAACAAGAAACTTGAGGCAAAGATATTTTGAGACTTTTGATCATTAATTCTTGTAGGGTGTGAGGTTTAAGTGTTCAGCTTGAGTGGAATGCTTTGAAAATGGAAAGTGAAACAATATATATATTTTTAAAATACTATATTTCTGGGAGTTTATCATGCAATACAGAGTTTGGGGATTTGATTCCAAAAGCCTCGTTACGTTGCGTCTTAGTTGCTGTTTGTAAGTATTCTAGGATAAAATGTCTACTCATGTAATTTGTAAGCAGTGAACTGTATACTAGCTACTTAATTCTATGTATTTCTTTATAGAACAGTTACCTTAACCGGTGCAGAATTGCAGCATTTACAGGGCCCAACTTTGGGAGTCTATTCCATTTGCCTTCATCAGTGTATGGGAACTGTTGAATCATGGCCTGAACCTCTGTTTGACCACCTGAGGCAAATGCTGAGTCAGCTGCAGGGGCACAGGTGAATGCAATCTCACCTGAGTGACCGGAAGGGTGGAGCCAGGCTGCACCTCTCCTAGACCCCATTTAAGGGTTGAGTCCCAAGGAGGAAGGATCTCTATCTGGAGATCACCCCTCTCTGAGCCATTCTGTGAGCCCAGGGCACGGATAAGCTCTGTATTTCATTACTCCTTTGGACCAGAGAGATTATCGCGTTACAATACCTGTATACCTATTTACCTTACAATCTGTATGCCTGTTTGCATACAATCAGAAATGGAAGTTATGGAAGTTTTGCTCACAAAGCACGATAGAAACACTGAGCTGGGTAGGAAACAAGTTTTGAAACAAACAAAACACCGAACAAACAAACCAAACACAGAAGGCAAACTACAGGGTGTCGGTGTTTAACAATATACACTGTTTGTATCATCATCTTGATTTCTTTTTTGCTTTCTTTATCTTCACTTCTTTGAGCAGTGTTCTGAAATTACGTATAAGTATCTGAAAAATTAGGATTTTTTTGGTCTGTTTAAACAAATGATTTATGAAGATTCTTCAACTGAGCATTGCTATTTTATTATCAGAGATAAAAAAATATATTTTTAAGTGCTCATTTAATATAATATCTCGCCTGTAGTTCTACTTAAGCTCTTACTGCTGGTGTACTTCAAAATAGAATTTAAGGTGTTTGTTGTTTCTCTTCTCATTAACAATATTAAGATTGAAACTTTTTTTTTGTACATATTTCTAATTGCTTCAGAGTTGTTGTATAACTCTTATTTTTCTTATTATAGTGTTATTCTTCTAATCCATTGACCTGGATTGAAGCAGATTTGCTTTCTGGCTTTCATGTGTCAGGAAACATTTGTCTTTGCATGTAGGGTAGGGTGAATAATGCGTTTTATTATTGCACTGTGGCCACTGAGCCAAATAACTTCAAATGCTTATTTGCATTGCTCTGACACAAATCTTTGCCTAACTTTGTTTTTTGTGTTGGTAAGAATTTTGGAGGGTCGAATGAAATATATTCTGTTTTCATCTGAAGTAATTTTCCTGGCAGCAGAACACGTGTGTTGCCCCAGCCTATTGGTGTACAGAGGGGTGGCTGGAGCACTTCCTGTGGGTAGATTGGCTGTCTTGCTTTGGAGCTGGTCCAGAAGATGAGAGAACACTGCCTGGTTTCCCTTCTCAGTCAGCCCCAGTGGGGAGAGGAGGCATTGAGCCCCAGGCTTCAGCCTGACTCCTTGTTATACTGAAGGGTATCTAATGCACAAGGACGCACCGCTCTGGGAGAGACCACAACATCTCTGTATGCTGGACTGACTGACTGCAGCATGAAAGATTGAAGGAGCAAGGAAAGGCTTTGAATCCTCTTGGGCGGAGGAGGGCTTTGAACTTCCCTCTTTCCTGTCTGGGACCAATATCCTCTGGGCAAAAGGAAGTGGCTGGTGACAACTTCCCACTGCAAATCGTTGCTTGCTTTTTAGTTGAAAGTGCTCAGCAAGGTGGGTAGAAATCATGAAGAACTTGGAGTGACAAGTTTGTCATGATTTGAGAACTGGAAACTCTAGGTGTTGAGTTTCTCTTTTTGTTTTTGTTTTTCTTCCTGAACATTTGCAGCAATTTTCCTTCTGCACCATTCAACTTGCAATGCTGCCTAGAGTTTCCAGGCTATTGCATGGGATAATAGAAGCTGTTGGGACAGTGGTCACTCCCAGCTTTTTCTACTGTTATTCTTGCAGTCAGAAATGAAGGTATTCCAGGGAAAGAGCATTAAGTATGAGAAGTGGCAGGGCAGCAGTGTAGGCGGATGGTCTGCCTTCACTCCCTGTCAGGGTGCCCCTTATGTGAGGTGCGTATTTGGGAGTGGATTTACTTCCCCAGGGAAGGAAGGGGCAATATGAAAGGCTGAAGGAGGAAGAAAAGGCAGGGAAACTGCATTTGAAGTCAGCCTAACCAGCCATGAATTCTCACAAATGTTGAATAGTGTTGCTTCCTCTGGGCCTTGGTCTTTGAATGACTCATGAGTATTGCTGGGAACTGAGGGACAGCAGGGTTATGCAATTTGTCTGCAGTCATAGCAGGGATCTCTGGCTGTGAGGCACCAGAACAGGGATGTTTGCATTCCCATTCCAATGTGCAGTCATGTGCATTTCCCCTTAAAACTGCTTTCTGCACTATTTTATATATATATCTGAGAGGGAGCAGAAAGCTCAATCCCAACATTGTTTAATTTCTGTTCAAACAGATAAAGTGACAGGCATAAAGAGTTGCCTGTGATATATCAGTAGAGTGAGTGCACGTGCTTTTGGGCTGTGTGAAAGCACTTGAGGAAAAATTCCTATTTATGAAGAGATTTAGAGCTGTTTGTCTTCCATGAGCTATTTACTTCTTCAACTGAGCTAACATCTATTAAACATTCATTCTAAGTGTAATACCCTCAAGAGTCAATTTAGGTAAACTGCAGTACCTCCTTCTAGACAGAAAAGAAAAAAAGCTTTCCAAAATGCTCATAGAAAAACCCATTAAATGATTTTTCTTTTTCTTCCAGTTCTTTATACATATTGAGATTTAAAAAAATTCTGATGAGGGAGTAGAGGAGGGAAGAAGCAGTTCCTTTGTCAGCTGCATAAAGGGACAGTCACAGCTTTTGTGTGCATAGTTTTTTTAATCATGTCTTCAATTTTCTTCTCTTTTAAGTAGAGTATGTTATCGTGACTGCAAACTTTCACACTCCCATTGTCATAAACAATAGTCTAATAACCTTTAGAGCTTTGACATTTCCGAGCCTGGCAGCCAAATGAGTGTTTGGAAGAATGTTGAAGACTGTGGCTTAAATCGTGTCACACTGCTCTGTCATTTACTTCCAGTACTGTATGATATTTTTAAAGCCACGTGCCTGCAGCAGTGGGCGATGTTTGAGAATCAACATCACCTTTGGTTATTTTCAAGCAGGCAAGCAGCTGCATTCTGCTGGAGGTGAGATACAAGATGTGGCTGAACTGTGCAGCATTCTCAGCTGAGAACTTGCAGGGCTTGGAGGGGAGCACAGATACAGGTGAGACCCGAGCAGCAGAGCGGGCCCTGGTGGGACGCTGAGTTGTGTGATATTGAAAGAGGGTCTGCTGTCATTCTGTCATATAGGTTCTGCTCTGCTCTGTGTTCAAATGTTAACAGATGTTTTAAACCCCGAAGCGTAAGACCTAGCTGCTGATGGGTAGGTCATAAATAGAAGAAATTATTGGTACATATCAGGGCATGTTTTTTCCCTAGCCACTGGTGTATTTTTGGTGAGCTGATACAATGGTTTTAGTAGGTTGGGCATTCCAGTGAAATGCCCTAGTTTTTTTTGTTTGTTTGTTTGTTTTTTTAAGGAAATGCAGATAC
>PPHD01011598.1:0-18696 GCA_002909625.1 Bambusicola thoracicus
TCCTTTGGGAAACAGTTGTTAACATAATAGCAGGCTTTCAAGACTGGTCTGCAGTCTTATAGGTGAGATTAATGCACAAGAATAGCTTTGTTTTGAAAGAGCTTTCCTGAATTTCACAATAGTAGAGAAAAGAGCTGCTATACATTTAGATTTCCCAGTCTGCATTTATACTACAAATCTCAGCTCAAGATGAAGCAAAATCAGATTCTAGTATATGAAAAGAAAGGCCGGATACAGAGAGCACACAGGCAAAGACAGGATTGCTCTTTCTGAACCACTCATCAAAACCACACATCTGACCCATGATGGCCCACGTGGACCCCACAGGATACATTTCGGTTCAAAACCAGTTGGTCATTCTTAAACCAGCAGTTAACATTGTATCCAGCAACCTACAATATTCAAACACACTGCACTTCAGAGAGCTCTTGCATTTTGAAAGAATACCTACCTGAAAGCAACACTTAGCTGGTAACAAGCAATTACTAATCCTAGCATAAGCACAATACACAACACTGCTTTTCCTCTCTAATTTTTTTCCAGTTCACCTTACTATATTGTCATATAAAGACAAAATGTGCTAGGGAAAATAAGGTAATGAGAGCTATATATACACAAACTTTTAGCTACTAATCTGCATATCCAAATGAAAAAAAAACAGAACACTTAAAATAGTGGATGAGAACACAATTCTGCATACACACATATAAATATATATGTACATACACATGTCCATCTATCTCTGTGGCTCATGTGTAATCCCACTGCTATTAAAGCTAAGAAAAACCCACCTTGTGACAAACTTCTGTTTTAATTTCTTTGAGAGCACGCTCAGAGAACACACAGCCACAGTTTCTCAGGAAGCAAAACCTTTAAAGAGAAGGCAACAGATCATTTTTAATAAACTCCGTGTGTCTAAAATTTGTATCTGCAAGTTCACAGTGTCATCCTTTTCATTTCAAATTCTTTAGGGGGAGCTAGTCTTAATCCTCTCCATCATCCCCACATGAGGAAAAACTGCCCTACGGTGGCCCTGAGGAAAACAGGTTTACTTTTCAGGTTCTCTCTTTAATTCCATCTGAATAACTGTAATTATTGCCTTAAGGAAGAAATACTTTGCAGCTGTTAAGTTGTGAACCCAACCTCTCTCCTCTATCAGAGCTAAAATGTACAGAAAAACAAATTCCAAATTTGCCCAAACTAGAATGCAAAGGAAAGCCTTTCTTCAGCAAAATAAAAAAATTGACACTAGCACAGCATTTGAACACAGTGATTGATGCAATTTGCTCTGCTACAAAGGAGGCCTCACTCAACCTTTCTCCCCTTATCCATATCAGTCACCCATGGTTTAGCCCTCAAACCTTTAAGTCTCTCATTCACTGTAAACACTGCTCTTAACTCTTCTACCATACATGTAATTTGACTTGAGAAAGGGATAACATTTCATCTTCTCTCTTTAAGAATGAAATGAGTGAAGGACATCCATTCCCCATAAAGACATACACGACCTGTACCATTACTTATTTAAACTTTTTTTTTTTTTAACTTACTACATATTCTACTTAAGATTGTACCCACTTTTATAACCTACATTCAGAAATGTAAACTACTGACCTATGCCTTCCATTCATTTCCAACCCCACCACAGGGCATATGAAGCGTGCAGACTGGATGTCATCATACGTGTCACCTTTTTTACTTTCTTTATCACCACTCCATGCTGGATTATCTGCAAGGTTTAGTTCTGTTACATTCTGAAAGATAAAAAACAAACAAGACTTAAGCTGCTTTAACAGCAGATTTTTCAGCTATGACAAGATTCCCAGAGATTTTTTCCAGTGCATGTTATTGCTTTAGCAATTTTCATAGGTAGTGAGATGACAAGCCACTTGAGGTCTTGCAGGACTTTGAATTTTGTGGCACTCCTTAGTGTTAAACCTTTTACCTTAAGGCTCTTGATATGTGATGCAGCTTCCATAGGAGTTTTATCAGCTGACTTGTCCAACAGAAATTCAATGACAGCATCTTTATTATACAACCTGTAAAATAAAATTTTTAGTAATCGTGTTTGATGTTCATAACATTCTTTTATTCACAAATTAGTACCTTTTAATACAGAGAACTATATACAACATCATACCTGCCTAGCTCACAGGCTACTATGGGGCGACATAACTTCTCTTGACTCAGAGTGCAGTAGTACCATCTTGCCACCAATTCAGCAGTTTTGTCAACCTGAACAACAAACAAAAAAACAACAAATAAATTTAAAATAGCCTTTCTATTTGCAAATTATTTACATATAAATTCAAATTACTCTTGAAGTGTAATCAAAAGTAATCAAATCCCCAGGCATCTCACCAAAACTACTCCCTCCGCTACTCCATAAAACAACATTAGCAAAAACTCATGATCAGTTTTGAGCTATTGAAAACATTTCTGTATCTTGGGGCCAGCTTTCTGACTCTAAGTCAGTTTTGTCACTTTCTGGGACCTCAACCTATACGCTTCCCTTATTTACTCTTTTTTACACTTCATATTATCTACAGTGCTCATCTCCATAGCTCTACATCTCAGGCCCATTTGAACCAACTTTCAGTCCCTGTAAGGAGCAAAAGTAACAAGAAAAGCAAATCTAGGGATATGGGTACGATACCTGAAAGCTCATTTTATGAAGATAAATTTATGAAATATTTGACCACAGAGAAAGGCTGAGATTTGAAGCTACCTCAGTGGGTATAATGTAGCAGTATGGCCACAGTCTAGCACAGAGCGGAAGTGCTTTGTATTTGCTTATATTATTAAAAGTTATCTGCATAACTTTTCTGATGTTTGCTGTGATACTTTTCCTATGTTTAATCTCAGTGACAGTGCTATATTCAATACTGCAAAACATTCTAAAAAAAGGGGAGCAAGCCATATTCAGAATGCAATCATATTCAGAAAGCACACCATCCAGCAACACCGGGTGCCTGGTGTCACTACTACGCGATGTGCAGAAGCATTACCAGCAAATACCATATCCCTACTGAAGCACACTCCAACCCCGTGCTATTAACAGACTACTTGTGCCTGTAAACTCTCCCAGAGTACAAAGCAGCTTTCACCACAGCCCCTAATATCGCTTCAGATACAGGAAAGGCGCTCCTCCCCCGCTCCGAGCACCAAAACCGATCCCCAGGCGCTGTTGGACGAACCAGCCTTGCATCCTACAGGCCGCGGGCCCAAGCTCAGCGCCCGGCCTCACAAAACCGACCCGGCAGCCGCCCGCCGAGATCCCTAACGCCTTCACGCGGCACCCCCCAACCTTGACAGCTTTGCGCGGCCCCTTGACCAGCTCGTGCCGCTTGGGGATGGTGCCGCCATCGCATCCCATCTTGCTACGCTTCCGTGTTCTTTCCCCCGACAGGCGACAAACTTCCGGTTGAGAACTTCCGGCCGAGGACTTCCGGCCTGCCCCGGAAGCGTCACAGCGGCCGCTCACCAATCAGCATCAGGGGGCGGGGCTCACAGCGGGCAGGCGGGCCGCCCGCAGAGCGTAGCGCCGCACCCAGCAGGGGGCGCCTTCGGACCCCCTCTGTGCCCGAAGCCGCTTTCCTTCATTTAGCTGTGCATTCGTTCGTTGGTTTATTTATTTATGGGGAGGAATCAGGGCAGAACACGCATTTTGAGGGATTCCCGGCCACATCAGACATGCCCCCTCCAGCCCAAGCTATGATTCTATACCGGCATTTAAATCACCGTACAAAACATGACTGCGGGGTGAATGTGTGACAGTGATGGAGCCATTTTTTGCGCAGACACAAACGACAGCAGCAAACAGCTGCAAATACCCACCGACCCACCCCATCTCAGGGTGAAAATGCAGGCAAGTGCTACCAAGAGAGGCCAGACTTTAAAAAATCGAGATAAAACTTTTAAATAAATTAGTCAAGATAAATACAAACAGCACAGGGATAGGAACAGTCCGCACGGATGCTCACAGGGCCCGCATCGCTCTGCTTCACACCAGCAGCTCTGGGGGCAGAGGAGGTGACACACGATGGCTGACATCAGAGACCAGGTGGGATACGGAGGCGTTGCCTGCGGGCTTTGGGCAGTGACGGAGCTGCGATCCCCGGAGCTGTGGGTGTGGGGATGCAGAACTCTGCAGGCGTTCTGTCCGCGCTCACACAGCAACTGGAGCATTTCTGGTTGGCAGCAGTGAGATGCAGTTTGTCCTGCGATGCATTCATGGCGATGGAACGTCAAACAGCTGCAAAGGTAACGCTCATGGGGACAAATCAAAACCAGATTTGAGTTGAGTGCTCCGGGAACCACTGCTGGTGGTACACACAGTAATATATCACAGCTTACAGAGTGGGGCACAGATAAATGCAAAGAGAGACTCTACATACTCAGAAAAAAAAAAAAAAAAGGAAAATAAATTTTTGACATGTGTAGAAATTAAAAAAAATAAAATTAAAAAAAGGTAAGAACATTTGCTCAAATCCTCAGCAAAAATTCCTGCCCCGACAGGAAGAGGACGTTTCTAGACAAAGTCTGAGTAGCAGGGAAGGAAGCACACATTTGATTCTACACGTCCCTCCTGCATCTGCTGTTGTGTGGGTCTCCACCTGCTAGAGGAGCAGCAGTACCCAAGGGAAACTACCTGGCAGGGGTGCTTGGCAGGACTGAGGGTCAGCAGCACTGAGCTGCTCCTGCCCTTTGGCTGCCAAGGGGGTGAAGAAAGAACTGTAACAACACAGAAATTCAAGTTTCGACCATTGTTCAAAATACTAATAATTGTTAAAATATAAAGTGAGGTCACTCATTCTAACATTGCTCTGAACTGCTGTGTGTATTTGTACAGCTCATCATTTTTATTCTGAAGTTCCCTCATTGCGTCTGCGTTTGGATATTGGATTGCAGCATTTTTGGTGGCGAGAGCCAGGTTCTTCAGGAGGCTGCAAAACCGGCTGCTGCTGTGCAGAATGTCGCTCCGGGCCTCCCTCAGTTGTGTTTCCTGGCAGAGAGAATCCACTATCTTCTGCCCCACCATAATGATCAATTTGCTGTGGGATATGAAGACCTCAGGCGGCTGGTTACTGCTCAGGCTGTTATTAAACACAGCAATGGCCTTGTGAAGGGCACCGAAGCACAGCCTGCACTGCTCTGGGATGATGACTTTTTTTGCAGAATCTTGCTGGCTTTGAGCTGCGTTCTTTTTTGTAGATGACAGCACCTGGAAAGAGGGTTCAAAAGAATGGACTCAGGTTGGCAGCACGCTATTTTTGTCCTTACTTGCTCTACAGCACATTCTTACATTCTTCCCCCGTTTCCTCACTTAGAGGGAGTTCTGTTGGTTAACAGATGCCAAGAGCTGCCCAGCCTCAGCCCAGCACGGTTGGCTTTTTTGGCCATCATTTGCTTTCCACAAAGCACTGGGCTTCAAAATGGCGTTTTCACTCACTTACCTTTTCCCTGAAAAAGCTTCACTGAACACCATTTTAATAATGGATAGCAGACAATGTTCTGTAGTTAAACATCAGTCCTTTATGGAGTCTGGGCTCCGAGCTTTTGGGTAGCAGAAAACATTTAGATTTGATTTTTAATGGTAATGACTTCATGAGGGGCATGAATAATTAAAACTGTACAATAATGAGATTCAGTCCTTATAGCGGTGCATTACTTTGAAATATCACCCGTCACAGCCTTGCCCCAAATGAGACACAAAAGCAAAGAGATAAAGAACCGTAGGACTTTGGAGTGGTTAATCACATTTAGGGAAATAAATCTTTTGCACAGCTTTACAGCAGTAGCTAAAAAACCTCTTAGTGGGAAAGTGAACAGGGAAAACAAATACATCTCCATGTGTAGAGGTGGGTATCCAAACACAGAAATCATTTTGAATTTAACAAGCACAGAAATGAATCTGGAACTCCTTGTGTGTCACAGTTTTCAAGATCAGAAATACCTTTGATTTTGAATCTGTACTCTTCTCTGGTACTTCTTTACCAGAAGTTATTTTCTGTGCCTGTTAAAAATCAAAATGAAAGTAAAATTGGAGTGGCTTACATCAAATATTTGAATATAAATGTGCTTTGCACTTATTTCAAGGGAAATGCTTGCTGTGCAGACTGTGTTACGGACTGCACTGATGCACGTACTGCAATAAACTGTGTTTTTTTTTCTACTTAAACTTTAGTGCAATCCTGTATGAGCTACGGTTGAAATCAACATCAATAAAACACAACGTTCCCTAAATTCTAAGAACATCCAGCACTCCTTCACAAAGCCAATTAAGAGAATGAGCTCTTAGCAGACATTACAGTAATTCTAAGAAAAAAAATAATTCTACCGAAACTCCAAAAGTATTCTAGGAAATAAATTGAAAATTCAGAGTAAGAGTTTAATCTCTTATTAAAAAATACTCATATATCTGCAGAACCACAGTATACCCTACAGTAGAAAATCAGTATTACGTGTATCATGATGTCAGAGTTAACAAGTGAAACATATGGGCAAGGAGAGATCTATTAGGTTAAGGAAAAAAGCTAACCTACAGACAAAAACTGTCTCTCAAATGAATTTGAGGGCAAGCTGCAAATCTTCCTCAGTTCTGGCTGGCTGTGGACAGTCTCTAACACCAGTTCTCTTGGTTACTTGTAATTACTGATCATTGTACCTACATGATTGAAACTCTGAGTTCACATAATGTCTGGAAAATAGATGGCAATGCAAACTGAAGTTGGCATCAATACAAAGATAAAACAGGGCAAATGGCAACATCTGCGAATGATCAAGAATATGGATGATAGAATCCCACTTCACTAACCTGCAGCTGAACGTATTCACAGTCCTCAGAGACATTTTCTTTTGTCGTCTCGTTACTGCCTTGACTTGGGCTGGGCTTATCAGGAGCGTTCACTGGAAGTGAATCTATTTCTATTCTTCTTGGTGCCGTGATTTGTTTTGGCATTTTATATCCTGGGCTCACTCTCGGTTGCTTCATTTCTTGCTCCTTCTCATTCTTTCTGAAGAGAAGCTTTCCGTTGGCAATGATGATGGATACAAATCTCTTGAGATCATCTGGAATCGTGCGGGCAACCATAACAAAGCGATCGAGATCATCTGGGTTGTTGTAAGGTTTCTTGAGGACCAAAGCCTCCAAAGACCAGTTGCAGTTGTTTAGAGCTTCTCTTGTTTCTGTCAAGATTTGGAATGAGCTCATAAGAATTTCTAGCTGTTTCTTAATTTTGATCTGAAGATTGTTATCAGTGAGGTAGGATGCATTTACCTTTAAGGCTCGAGCAAAGGCCAAGAATTCTCCAAGTGACACTTTTATGTGATCAATGGCCCTATGGATTTCTTCAATGTTTTTCTCTAGGTGCTCTTGTAATCTCCATTTACTGCTCACGAAGATCATTAAACTTGCAACTGAGCTAGATACACTGTGCTGCAATCTAGTCAGTGTCTCTATGGCCACCTCGAGGTCCAGCTTAATTTCTTTGGCAGGCTCTTCTGATGATGACACAGAAGAAGACTCAGAAGAAGAGTCTGAGGACGTAGAAAGAGTGCTGTTTTTGCTGTCCACACTATTGTCATGTCCACACGTCGATAATCTGTCTTGTTCTGGTTTGGTGTCTCTTGAGAGCTGCGGGGGGATGTGGTATGCCTGGTTTCCAGAACGGTTGCTGCTTTTTTCCATCTCTTTCTTAGGCTGCATAGCAGTGGGCAAACCTTTTGGGATATCATAGACATTCCCTCCAGAAATCTGATTCTCAGCATTTGGAGCCAGGAGACTTGGGGGTACGTCACAGCTACCATTCTGCTGCAAGAGAACATCCTTTGAGGATGGAACGTCATAAAGAGGGACATCTGGGAATGTTAATTTCCATTGTGTCGGTGGAATATCATACAATTGTGGACTTACAACACTGGCTTCAGCATTTGTTGTTAGTGCCTTGTACCTGGCTGGGGGTATGTCATATAGCACTGGGTTCTCCATGGAATGGGCAGAAGAGTTTTGTTTTAATCCTGTTTTTTCAGGTGATATTGGAATATCATAAATCCATTCTGACTTGCGAGGATTTGGCAAGGTGTTACAGTGACCCCAGTACTTCTTCTGAGATTTCTTCTCTGAAGCATCAGTTTCTCTTTTGGGAGGGACGTCATACAACTACAATAGAGCACATAAGATTTAGAAACAGTGTTTTTAAACAAGAAATAATAAACAAAACTAAATTCTCAGTGTGCAGACTGTATGCAGTAAAATCAGCAGAATGATTCCACAAAAAGCCTAGCCCATAAGTCTTATTTCCTTTCTACAATGCACAACCTGCAGATGCAAAGGCTAAAATATTTTGGGCATGGGTGATTAAACCATGTCAAATTTCTCTTGGACTCTAAACTGTTCAGGAAACTTGAGACGATTGGCACTTCACTAATGAAGAGTCTCCACTGAGGCATTTTCTTTGTTGTGAGATCACAACAAAGAAAATGCCTCAACTTTGTTGTCAGATCAGCCCTTTCTCCAAGGATGGTCCCTGGCAGGTGGGGAAGCCCACCCCATCCCTCAGCACTGCCCCCAAAGTCAGGTGTGCTGTGCTCCCCAGGAGTGGCAGGAGTAGGCTGCACGCAGGGGGGAGTGTTTGGTTCTGTCTGCTTGAATACTGCAAACAAGCAGACATTCACAGGCAGTACTTTTCTCTTCATCAAGAAGCACAAAGTGCTGCACTGAAGATGTGCTGATGCTATCCCTGTGATCCTCACTTGCAAACATGCTCAGAGAGAGGTTCAGCACACATGCCTAACATCAGAGAACTAATAGGAGATTATCCTCTCATGACCAAAAAGTCTTACTTACGCTGCCCACTGCTGAATCCGGGATAACAGCTCCAGCCTTCTCTGAGCTGGATGGGACGTTGTAGAGCTGCTGCTCTTCCTGGAAGCACCTGGGAGATCTGAGCGGCACAGAGCCCTTCCGTGCTGCAGGTGGAGTGGCACCGCTCTGGTCAATGGGAAAAGAATCAGGTTTCAACCCACATTAGAGCCCCCTGAAGACTCGCTCGGTACTCAGAGATGTTCCACTCACATACTGCGTAGCTCCTGGTTTCCGGTCTAGATCAAGACTGTGGTAGTTAAACTGAATGTGCTTGTAAGAAACATAACCAGATTTAAAGCACATTTCTTTGCATTTCTAACCAATTCAAAACAGAACTACTTTGTTTTGAACTTCCCTAAAAATGCATGGTTCTCTGCCAGATTTTACAAAAAAACCCAAACAGGAAAATGCTAGAATTAAACCCTAAACCTTAAGCTGTATTCTGAGGCTCTATGGGAGGGAGATGGGTTGGGGGCCCAGTGGTACATGAGGGACTGAGGGAAGACATACCTGTGTGAGTAAGGACTCCCGGCTCTGCATGGATGGGACATCATACACCTCACTGGTGATGTTTGGCACTGAAGCCCGACACGCTCTCGGGAGAGTAAAGAGGTACTTGGAGGGGAAGGGAAAACAAAACAAAACAATAATGAGGAAACCGCAGTGGGCAACAAGCTCAGGACATCCTTGAAAACTCAGCTGGTTGAACAGGTCACGGCTATGGGAGGAACTCCTCAGTGATCACAACCTTTAGCTTTTCACTGATGGGGATAAATTTGGTGTTTTCTCCTTTGCTACCATTTCTGCTTTATTTCAGATAAGAATGGGCACATACGAATCAGAGAGAATCAGTGTTATTAACCAAGGGAGGGCAAAGAGCTGGAGAAAATTCAGCTTCTATTATCACACAAATCTTTCGACCTCTCCAAAGCAGAACTGTTACAAAAAGAAAGGGGATTTTCTACTTCTCTCTCACAGAGCCATCAGGTCAAGCCACGCTTCATGGAAATGACAGCGGCAAAAGGATACAGGCTGAGATGTGTTACTGTGCAGTTCTGAAGCATTTACTCATTTGGAAGAAAGAGACACAATTACTTCTGTCTCCTATCCAGCTCCTTAAGCAGAGAAGTCTATATGACAGTTACATTATTTAAGCCAATTACAGACTAATTCTATACGCATAAAACATTGTTTTAAGAGCTGAGATCAGATCTGTGGCACCAGCAGTTAAGACACCAAGAGATGAATGTTGGGGCCTTTCATCAACACCGAAAATACTGACTTTCGTTCATTCAACACACGGTTAGCCTGGGCAGTGAGCAAAGCAGCAGTGTTTTTATACAGGGTGAAAGCACGCTGGCTTTGGTTTATTGCCTTCAGTCATCTCCCTCAAAGACTTACAGTGGCTTTACTCAGCTGCTCGGGGAACAGCTGAGTGCGTTGGCAGCTTTGCCAGCTGTCTGGTAGGATCTATGCAGGGCAGTTCTGATTGCTCCAATGCCTGTGTGCAGCCTGTGACCATCACGATGCAGTTGTTGTGCCAACAGCTGGGACGTTGTGCAAGAGCCAGCTCAGGCAAAGCTGAACTTCGAAGTAGTAAAAGCAGCTAGAACTTCTGTTTTTTTCCTCTTTTTTTCCTTCCCCCTTTCTCTGGTAGAGTAAGCAAGGCATAGACTCTTGAAATTACAGAGACAGGAAAAGCTGATGAGCTCTAATGTTGGGCCACTCGCACAAATGAAGAAATAGATGACATTTTCAGGGCCTGGTTTGTTGGCACAGCGTGGAAAATTGCACTGATCTCACTTCAGTTTGCAAGTGCCCTGCCTTCTTTGTGGTTAGGAATGCGGAGAAACCAGCTCACAGCAAGTGCACAGGAGTCTTTGGCAGCTACTGCCCAGTTTGAGCTTGCCATTACGGAAACTGTAGATGAAGTTTGGGAGTGCAGCTGAAGTGCTGAAAACACAGTTTACAGTCACCAGAAATACACCAAACATGTCTGTTTTCCAGCACCTATTTGCTGCACCAGAGGAACCAGCGCCTCATTCTGTCGCACAGTGGGAGGAAAGCCGGCCAGCTGCGTCCTGTAGATCGAATGCTCATTAATTCAGACTAGAGGGCTGTATGGTTTGGGGTTGGACTTCTGTCCTATGCCAATTAACATTTTTAATGTGATTTTCGTACACAAAATAAAGAGCTACCCAGGGCTGAAGAGCTCCTGGGACTGAATGAAAGCTTGCACTTGGAACTCCCTCCACACCTGCTCTGTTTATCTCTTATTATAAAAGATTCAGCATTAATCTCGTGCTGAAGAAAGCGCAAGGTTTGGACGATGTAACCTCACTGTGACATTTAATCAAATTACACATTTCCCACTCAGATGTTTCACCTGAATGCAAAGAACAGTGAGAAAGAAAAGACCACGTCGGCAGTTGTAATGAAGTCCTGCAAAACGGGGCTGTAATCCCACAGCACTAAGGGACTGGTGACTGCTCTCATCCCACGTACTCTGCTCACTGTCTCAGAAGCAGCAGCAGAAACGGACCAGGAGAGGATCTGGGTGAGGTCACACTCACAGCTGAACAGCCCCCCATCCTCCCACACGCCTGAAGAAGTGCTGCTGCTTTGTGCAAGCATAGTGACAGCCTACAGGGCAATGGCTCTCTGAGAAAGCAGCTGAAAGGCAGCCTTGGCAGAGGATCACTTGTTTGTTAGCAATCTTCTTCCTGTGTGGTTGTCTGCAAAGACCCCCTCTGTGCACCAGGAGGCTCTGGATAGATGCGTGCTGGTGAGCGGCAGGAAGGTGCTGTCTCTTCTTATTTTGACTTTGGGGTGGGTTTGCAAACCATTTCTAGATTCCTCCAAACAAGTGGTTTATTCTATACTTCCTGCCATACTTTACAGACTACTTAAACTGTCAAAAAAGTGAGACAATACAGAACATACAGTATCATGCATTGCCCAGATCAGCCTTTCTCTCATAACGCTGCGATGGAACTCAAAAGAATTTCCTAAATGCTCTTTATTTGGTTGACTTTGCTGCAAATTGCACTGGAATTTTCCACCCAACAGCCATTCAGACCCTCCCGCCCCCCAGCCACCACTTCAAATGACAGCGCTTGGTCCCGTGCTGCTCACATCCTACCTGCTGCGTGGAGCTCCGTGTCCTCTCACTGAGCAGCTGTGCAGCCAAGGCCGGCACCTGGTAGACCCCCTGGGCAGGCAGAGTGGCAGCCCGAGCCGGTGATGTTACCCACCCCTCCATCTTCTCATAGGTAGAGGATGACGCAGTGCCTTTGGGCACGGAGGGCACCTGGTAGATGTTCTGCGGGGTCACGGGTGGCTCTGGAGCATCGCTGGGGATGGCAGGAGGCGGCAGGGCTTGTGGGCCCGCCAGGAGCTGCAGGCGGTTGGCAGGAGCCAGGCCTTGCCGTCCGTGCAGTGAGCACCTCCACCAGCCCTCGCTGCCAACAACGTGCTGCTCCAGCACCGTCAGGATGTCCCCTCGGCGGAAGGCCAGCTCGTCCGAGCACTCTGCCTTGTTGTCATACAGAGCCTTTGCCAACGCATTCTGAGGGAGAAAACACAGCACTGTCACACCGGCAGCAGAGCAGGGCACCGGCACAGCGCTCACCTCCACCGTCATCTCAATTTGATACAAAATGCATGGGCTGGAATTAAAGACCATATCTCAGAGCAGTGGATTCAGAGCGTCAACTGCCTCTAACATCTGTCTGCTATGTTGTACAGAAGTAATAACCCTACTGTATGTTTCTGCATTTCTTCTCCCACTGAGGCCTTGGAAACGTGGCTGGCATTCATTACCTGGCCTTCATGAGCACCATGCTATGAAAAACCAGTGGTTTTCCCCATGAGCATCCTGTGAATTGTTTGTCAGAAGTCAGAGGAAATGCGTCACCCAGCCAAAAATAAACCCTGTCCTCCCTGACTGCCACCTCGTTTATCTGGGGGCTTCAGCTGCACATTAGCAATTAATTGTTTCTTAATAGAAAAAGAAACGAACACCCTACTTATTTTCCCTTAAATGCTTCTTCTCTCCTCCAAGCCTTATGAAGGCAAACCCAGCAGCAGTGCTGATGAGCTCAGTCTGCTGGCGGTGCTGGGGCAGCAGCACTGAAAGTATCAGCTCCAGTGGTGCCCATCTCGGCCCTCAGTCAGACTGGAGAGCTGTGTCCTATTGCATCACAGATCCCAGGCCAACAACACGTGTCATTCAGCTCAGGGAGAAACTCCCAGCCCTGTGCAGTGACACCGCATGCACTGCTCTTTGTGTTGGCTGGGCAGCGCAGCCGGGAACTCAGCTTCAGGTGAGAGCTACTGGAACAGTGCCCTTGTTCCTCCCCATGACACAGACATCACCGTGCACTGAAGCATTCATTATCTCTCAGCATCTCCAACAGTGCTCTTATCACCTCACCTCTCTCTTTTTAAAATATATACATACAGGAAGCCAGTGAAGAATAGAGTTGACAGATCACAGGAAATCTGTAGGAAAGCAAATATTCATACTTTCCAAGCTTCATCACCACAGGGCTGCTCTACCTGCCTCAGCTGAGCTTACGTACAGCCTGGCAATCATGAGTGATAACGCTTTATTTTTAGCACATTGATGTTGGATATCCGCTTACTCTGTATGGGACGAAAGAATGAAAAGCAGCTGCAGCAGGTAGCTTCATTCATCTGAGGCATTTCTGCAAAGGGTGGCTGTAGTGCTGTAGCTGCAGTGCTTTCACATATACCGTTTGCTTTCAGCTTAAAATGCAACTGACTGCTTCCCACTGGATGCTCCAGCATTAGTTTCTTAGCAGAAAGTGCAAGTAACGTCCAGAGAGATAGCACCCAAATAGGAAACATGATGCCTCGTATTTCTGTGCAGAGCATTTGCTGTAAAGTGACAGCTGGTTTGAAGCAGCAGCAAACCCATTTGTCAGCTCAGCTGATGGAAGTAGCCTGCTGTTAGCAGCATACCCTTCCTCAGGAGAATGGCAGTGAACAATGGCCTTGTTATGATGCATGGACTTGTCCATCAGCAGCTGTCAGAGACAGACAACAACAGTCCCATTTACCTTATGGCATGCTCTGATTAAAGCAGCTTTCTTGCCTTGGACATGGCAGCCTATTTTCTCTTTGGGCAGTGCCAAATGCTCTCTCTGATCCACCTGTGCTGAAGTCAGCCTGCCAGGAATCCCATCAGAGAGCAGCACAGGCTGTGTCTGCACTTCACACCTTCTTACAGCTAAGAGAAAAAAACAAAACAAATGCCAAAAGCCAAACCAACCAACCCCCCCAAATCTCCAATGGACAACGAAACAAACCCAACCCACCAAAAACCCCAACACCCCACCCAACTTTCCCTGCTATCAGTCAGGGACATTTCTAGAGCTTTCTTGGCATTTGCTCCCTTTTTGCTGAGCACTCTACACGCTGAAAAACAGACCTTCTACATAAGACCCCAAAAGGATGGACACAGGAACAGAGGAACCATCGTCATCATGCAAACAGGCAGCTGAGGTACAGAGCCTTATCTGAGCTCATGCAGGAGAGCTGACCCTGGGAACAGAGCCCCTCTCTGCTGCACTGAACAGCAAAACCTTCTTCCTAGCTCCAGCAAAAGGAGGAGGAGGAAACTTTGGGTTGCAGTATGGTTTTAAAGGGTGCCCAGGCACCAGCATTTCCCAAGCCAATGTATAATAGTTATAGCATTACAGAAGTCTAATTGTAAGTTGCACTTATTGAGTAAATGTGCTGATTTTCACCAGGTCAGGATTTGACCTGCACACATCACAGCCTGTGCACATCTGGACCACCGCCTCAGCTACAGAATGACTCCCAGCAGTACTCAGCAACACCCAAACGTGACCTCAGAAGGTATTGGTGGGAGGATTTATTCCAGCTAACCCCATCTTTGCTGCTGCAGTGATTTTATAGCAGGAAAAGATTGAATTTAAGACCATGTGGACCCTCTGTGGCATTCTTCAGCATGTTTGAAGGAGGGTAGAGAAGCTCAGGAAGGTATTTCAGTGAAGCTTTCCTATCCTTTCTCCTTGAAATTAACCTTGGGAAGAGCTGTACAGAAGGCAGAAACAGGTAAGAAAATAGATAACTAAGTTGTAACCACCAAACTACAGGAAGGTCTCAGGCAGAACTCTTGAACTCAATCCTCCTTTTGCATCCTTATATCACACCACAAGAACTAAAACAAGAAAACCAAACCACAAGACACACAACCACCGATTTCTATCCTCAAAGAGACTCTGCAGTGCATTTTCAGTGCCTACAGCCAGGCAGAAATTTGCAGCAGCTCACTGCAAAGCCAACACAAGCTCTGGCACACCACTGAAATGATGTCTGAATTCCTGCTGAAATCCCATCTCTAAGAGCACAAAAAGGAACATTTTCTCAATGTGTAAAAACAATGAAAGATCAAACAGGTCTGCCTTTGCATCGTGTTCTGTGCTCTCTTTGCTCCTCCATTGTAAGATAAGACCCATGCAGCATTTCTTTCATGCATCGCTACTACCAAAGGCAGCACGGAAGCAGTGTAAGTTCTATTAGTTTTAGGTGTACCAGCAATGGCTTCAGTGTGTGCTAGCTCAGGATAATGAAATCGCTGCTGAAGATCAGCCTAATACCAGTAAAAGGTAATGTAACAAACTCACAGCAGTGCCTAACATCACAGGTACTGGTGAGTTTATTTCATGGGAAATACATACAAGAAGGCACGGAATCAGCTAGTTTTGGTACTGGTGAGTGCTGTAGTTCTGTCAGCAAAGAGCTTTCTGTGGGTTGGCTGCTTTTCTCCTCTGTGGCACAGAGGTCACCTGCAACGCAGCTCAGCCCACCTACCCAGGCTGTGTGCCACATGTCAGGCCCTAGCTCTGCTTTCAGCTGCCCAGGACACACGTAAAGAATCACTGTAGCAGCCCCTTCCCGTCCTGTAAGCAGAAGCATCCCTGACCTTCCATTAACCGTATGCATTCCCAGGGTCTCAGAGACTTTATGGGATGTTTCGCTGGGAGGAAGCTGCGCTGTGGGGCCGCTGGGATCTGCATGTTTCCTTCATGAGCAGCAGAGCGGAAGCGGTCTGACAACATCTGCAGAATGCCATCTCGGGGCGGCTGCGCATCGCTGGGTTATTTTGTGTCATCTCATTCATGTGTCCTTACAACGGCCAACATGTAACAAGCACTAAAGCACTGCAGATGAGATCAAAGTGTTTTTTCTTTGGCATCTGTTGCTTTTTCCCTATTAGCAGCCCTATAAAACTACCCTGAGATGAAGCACAACATAAAGGGTGGTTCATCACCCCGTGGGAAAGCACTTTGGAGGACATTGCTGTCACCCCCCCCTCTGCTCACTTAGTGAGGCAATGACGGAGCGCAGACCTGGAGGGCAGAGGCTGCACCCTCAGCAACCTATTTCTAAGGTGCTGCTCTCCCACATACGGGAGTCTGTGACTTCATCACTGCAATGTTCATTGGTCACACACAGCCAACCATACCAAGCAGCTTTGCACCATAAGGCCTCCGGAAGCACAGGTTCAATTAAATTAGGGGTGAACCAATTTCTTGTGTACCCACTTCTACTGAATTTTAGACCAATTGGTCTAACGCAAGGCAACCACTCTCCATAATTTACATCTTTATAATTGGTGCCTTACCCAGCACTGCTCCCAACACAAAACAGCCACAGCACACCAAAAGCCCCATAACCTCAGTGCAGTGATGGGAGTTAGAGGGCAGTGCTGCTCATTCTCCCCAAGCCCTCTTTTCTCCACGCAAGCTGTTGACCAAAGCCTGGCTCCATCTAAGCCAGCCCACATCTCCCCCTCCCCTGCGCACAGTCAGGATTTCGTTCCCATGCATAACGCTTCCATGCCAAGTTGAAGGAAAAATAAACTGCCATTTCCTGACATTTCAAGAAGGAATGTATGTATTTCTGGCCTTTGGTTCCTGCTGCTATCCAAAGGATTTGCCTGCATGCTCCAATTAATTTACTTCTTTGAGTCTTTTCTAAATCTTTTAGTATGTTACTTGTATTTTACCACAACGCTTATTTCCACACGTGGACTTGAAGATACACAAAGCAGCAAAAAGCTGCTTAGCTGTGGCTGTTCAGGGCACGGGCAGAAGTCCCTCTGGGAGCAGCTGCCTGGAGCAGCCACCAATCACGGGTCGCAGTGACGGACACCCACAAGCAGCAACTGCTGCCTGTTCTCCAACCCGGTGCACAAGCGGACACTCCATCACCCCACACCTTGCAGCAGAGCTTCTATTGACGCTGTGAGGACGGCAGAGGCCCGGGGGAGGCTGCTCTCTCTGATTCATAACGAATCAGCAGCAGCACCACAGCTTCCAGGCACTCCAGCTTCCTCCATCTCCCTCACTGCCGTTGTCTGCTCAAAGATGCTATCATGCTTTCTTGTTAGGATAAGATTTTGGACAAGATCTCAACTGAAAATTAAAATATTCTCCAGGAAATGAAGGAGATGTGCTCCCAGCAGCCCCCACACCCAACCTGTGCTGCACTGTGTGGCTGTTAACGCGGGGCACTCAATGACTGCAGGTCCTGCCTGGAGCCGCAGCTGCCGGAGCTCAGCTGTGCTGTTGGGCGCAGAGATTCACTGCTGTGTGCAGTCAGACAGCCCTTGCTTAGCACAAAACAAGCTCCTGCCCCGTGTCTGCTCATACACTGGGGCAAAACATCGGCACACACCTACACACTGGGTTTCATTCATCCAAATATTTCACCGCTATTTCAAAGCAGAGCAGAATTTCTTAAAAGCAAACAGCACCACTGCTTCTTTCTGCTTTGGAGTTTCAGTTGTGTTTGCAGAAGCAGCGCAGGACGTGGTCAGTCCCTATCCTAGACAGCACACAGCCTGCATTCTGCTGACTGCTTCAGCAGAGTGACTCAAGCTGTTAAAGCATTTCCGTTACCTGTAGCCTTGAGGTCAGTGCCTAATCACTGTAAGTGCAGCATCCTCTTTCTCTGGAAGTAAAACTCCACTTCTAGTTCTTCATGCTAATTATTTCCAAGGAAAAAAGGAGGGTAAAGGGCATCCTGACATCCCCCACTCATGTAACCTTTCAGCAACACACATTACTGCCCAGTACTCATGGTACAAAACCTCACCCTTATCAGACTTACTGCTGCTCTTCTCAGTGAGGCATTTCTTCAGTTGAACTCATGGAATCATAGAGTTGTCGGGCTGGAAGGGACCTCAAAGGTCATTTGGTTCCAACCCACACCCCAAACAGGATTGCCAGGCACTGCACCATTCAGACCACACACCTTGACAGTAACCCGTAAACAAGAGCAGCAGCGCACACTGAGAAGCAGCTCTGGCAGATGCAGGTCTCAGATAAACGCACTTCCACTGCCAATATGATAAAGCACACAGTTAAATTAAGTGCACCAGAAATACAATAATCCAGTACTTACATTGACCTTCATTTTGGTGCCTCTGCTACTCCATCCCCTAAAAGCAGGGCTGAGACCGCTGAGCCCGGGAGCAGCTTCGCTCCTTCTGCACCACTGGCAGCCCCGAGCACAGCGCTGCTGGGAGCAGAGGGAGCTAATTACGTAGCACAATTATCTGCATGTGCTATTGGCCTGCAGCTGCTGCCGTAATGGGGCCTGGCACAGGGCAGGCAGATGTCCCTCATCCCCTGGGAAATGCCTTTCTGTCTTACAGCTGAATCTTGGCCGGCCGATGGGGGCAGTGGGGATGAACCAGAAATGGATTTATTTGATTTTATGGTATTTTTTGCAGCACCATCTTTTCCTCCTGTTCTCTTGTACTTCCAAAT
>PPHD01011599.1:0-18696 GCA_002909625.1 Bambusicola thoracicus
TGGTACATATATATTTAGTGCCAGGCATCAAATGCTGCTTCTGTGGTAGCTGCAAAGGAGGCCTCTTCTCAAGCAATACAAGAATGTTGCCCCGTCTATGATAGGTTCCAAATATAACAAATAGGTACTGTCCTTCTTATTTACAGATTTATGTGTATGTGTTCACTGTACTGCTTCAAGGGTTTCCAGTGTAGTTCAGCCTTTGGAAACAGGAATACTGTTGTTACTGCCTCAGTACAATTTTCCTTTCTATAGCTGCATGTGAGCCTAATAACACTAAATCAAGTGTATTACGCATATGTGCAGTGACCTTTCCAGTGAGCCAGTCTTTCCAATAGAGTGAGCATGCTTGTAGTTGAAACTACACTAACAGGCCAAATAGAGCAAGTGGAATGAATCAAATAGTTTGAGTTTTTCTGCCTTCATGACCATTTTACAGCCACAAAGCTTTTTTGGACCTCAATTAAGAAAAAAAATCCAAGAATAAATTCCCACATCTTGAAAAACATTACCAAAGTCCAATAACTTACCAATGATTGTGAAGATACAGATGAAAATTGCCACCAGTGCTTGTACACTAACTCCAACTTGTTTAGCTCTTTCTTCACAAAAAGTGAAGTCGCCTTTTTCATTACACTTGCAGACACTGATAACAAGTGTGTTTGTGCTGCTGAGCTCAGGATCGCCGTTGTCTGAGATGATGACAGGCAGATAGTGGATTTTGGCAAGTTCACGATTAAACTGTTCATACTTGACAGTGATATTAGCTGTGTTATCTGGAAGAAGTAATAATAGCTAATTAAGTGATAATCTCTACCTGATTTTCCTTATAGATTATAAGTCATTTGATACACCTTTGCCTTTGACAGAGCAAGCCTTTGGGGAACCCAGTGAAGCGTGGGTGGCAACATTTTTTTCAGTAGGTTAAGCCTTTCAAAATATCTGCTTAGCTCTGGTGGCCCAATTGCAGGCCATTGCTACAGCCTTCCTCCCCCTTGAGCTGCTGTCTCGCTGTGGCTGTCTGAGAAAATGCATTTCAGGGATACACTACCATAGTTCTCAATCAAGGAGAAGTTGCTATCTTCTGTGGTTAGGGAGTACTTGAAGAAACCTCTAGGTGATATTTCATCCTTGTCAGTAGCTGAAATCCTGATGATTACCTATAAAGGTAAGATGGGGAAGGTCATAAATTCCAGTATACATTGTGCGATAAAAACGTTTGCAGTGTATAAGTTAGTACTGGGCTGTGTATCCTGTATAACCCTTCAGCAGAGGGCAGAGCAAAGATATCTTGTGATGTTTCTCTTCCCGTTCTTTTAGGGCAAGTAATTTCCACATAGCTCTCCAAAACAAGTTGTTTTTCCCTTTCATTCAGAGATAGGAAACAAAAGACAAAATCTTGTGTCATAAAAGCATGAAAAAGTCTTATGCTCAAATGTATGTATATTGAACATTCATTTAGTTAACCAAAATATTCTAGTTACCTAAATATTTATTTACTTAGTTAAATATTTAGTTGCCTAAATAAATATTCTCACAAGTGTTTAACTTGTTTAAGAAATGAGGCTCATTCACTGAATGCCATTGAGACTGCCTCTCCTCAATGACGTGATTTTTGGAAACCCTCAACCTGAGGTACATTAGATATATAAAGTGTAAAAAATGTGTACAATGATGTCCCAAAGGTCATTTAAAAATTAAATTGAAGGTGAAATAATACCTTGCATGTTCTAATAGATGATTTCATCAGATTCCAGTGAAAAAAATCTCTTAATTAATCTAACATTATATATATAGGCTATGCAAGTATTTACTTGCATCTGCGGTGAAACATCTGTGCCCACAAGTATTATTGCTAGTAGTGCATGCAGATGCTCTCATCAATAAATACAACAGTAATGTCACAGTTAGCAATGTTTCTCTTAGTGTTTGGTAACGGTTTTGTTCACTCTCTCAACATTCATGTGATACAGTGGAATTACTAACTTGTGCTATGCAAGGTTGCTTTACTTTGCAGTCTAATTGGTAATGCCCAGCGTACATACTGTACATGCTTAAAAGCATACATAATGTACATACTTAAAAGCCCATAGGGAGGGGAACTGTGTGGCCAGCCCATATGTACTCAAGGAAGAACCTTCCTCCTGCCTCACCTTCCCTGGTGCAGCATTTTCGCACACTCTGGGTTCCTCGGGATAAACGAGTTCTGGAGCATTATCGTTTTCGTCGATGACGATGACATGAACTTGTGCATGTGATTCTCTGTCAGAAAGACGGCCTGAAACGACAGCAATGGCAACACACTGGCTGGAGTCTAGGTGCTGTAAAGCTTTTTCCATGGATTGCGCCATCTCTGTGGCTCTCACGTGCCAAATATGAGGTTCATATTAGCTCCATCACTCATTTAAGCTTTTCCATTTGCAGACTCAGATATTTTTCTCAAGACTCTCATATTGGGCTAAATCATGAAGAGCTATGAAGAAGAAAATGACGATTCATTATGGCTCCCAGATTCTTCATTCTCTGTGACTGTGGTGTCCTGTGTTCCCTGGCCCTAAGGCCACAGACACAGAGTGCCCAGTACTACTCAATATCCTTCACTTAGCAGAAGAGTCTGGCCCCTTCCAATCCAGGGGGCTGGAACTGCCCCAGCTCACCCCTTTTCCTAAACCTAGCGGAGCTGTGCGTAAATGTCTGGGGAGCTGGGTGGGCACGTTTTGTAGCTCTGTGTGAGTGGGAAAACTGGCTGGGATACTTCTGCTCCAAACACAGGTTCCTGCCTATTCCCCAAGCTTCTTCCTCTCGTCATGCCTCTGTCATTCCTTTAGACAAGCTGAAAGCATTTCTGTGATAGCAAGGGGCCAAGTCTTAAAAGTGTTTGATCTATTTGTAGGTACTCATCTGATTTGGAAGATTGCTGTGCAAACCCTGCAAGCATCCATTTCATTCGTAGCTTAGTGGAAAGAAGCTGTCAGGTTGTGGCTTTCCTTCCTGATAAGGCACAGTCCAGCTGTAAAGTCACCCACTGATTTTTTTCAAGTAAGGAAATGATAGCACTTACCATCCTCCAGGATTTCCTGGGCTGCCACAGTGATGTTGTATGAGGAGCTGAATTCTCTATCTAGGGGCTTAGGAAGCTGAATAATTCCAGAATCAGATACTCTAACATAGTCTCCATTAGGGCTAGCTCTTCGTCGAACAAATCTGTTGTATTTAAAAAGAGATGCATCAATACAAGCGATACAATATCGTGTTTCACTTCAGTTCTTCATAGGAAAAGGCCAGAGAGTAGTTTTATAAAAAATTACATTGATATCATGACCAGGGAGCCTCAGAACATTTCCCTAAATGTATGCAAGCTGTGAGAGCATAACATATCCATCTGCGAGGCTCCCAGATTATTGGCTTTCACTGTTTAAGAAGTCTGTTTTCTTTTCCTTACAAAGCACATACTCAAGAAAGTTGTTGCAATAAAAATTTTAGCAGTACATTATTATAACCATGTAAAGATATCCAAGCTTGTGTATTTTCCCATAAGTGTACAAATGTTTTATTAGTGAGTTTATGTCTACAAGTAACGTGTTCGTGTTTGTTGGTTGTTGTATCCATAGCTGCAGTGGCTGAAAAGTCAGATTGGATTTTTCTTTTGCTTGCAAATGTCTGAAAAATAAGGTCAGTGTCTCAATACTTTGTCAAATTCTTGAAATCATTATAAAATTCTCTACTTAGAAATAGAACTACTAAGGCTGGTGTTGCGTTACCTGATTTTCCGTTTAGCTGCATCGGGGTCATGTGCCCAAACGGAGCCAAGTGTTTTTATTTCAGGATCATTCTCCCGTACTTTGAATTCATATGGTAGTTTGGTGAAGACAGGAGGCTCATCTACATCTGTAACTTGTATGGTAATTGTTGAAATGCTCCTGGAGCCACCAGGTTTGTAGTAGGTAGGGTTAACGTTGTGATCTGTTGCTTCAATGTCAAACCTGTACTCTGCTACTTTCTCGAAGTCCAGGGGCTAGAAGAAAGACAAACATAGATGTTCTTCTTTGGTGATGGCCAGGTAAAATTTGTTTTAGCTAACTATGCAAATTAAAGCTGTGTGCTGTAATTTTTCTTGGGAAATACTTGCGAACCACACTTTGACTAGACTCTGGAGGAAGCATATCCAAGAGCTTCTCTTTCATAAATGGGGTGACTGGAGCAACCTCAGGTTTTGAACAGATTCATTCAGTGTTCAAAGTTCTGCAAGCATTTCTTGGCTTAATTTTCTTTTATGATTGCGTAGATACCAAAAATTGTTTAACTCCTTTTTCTCTGGGGTCAAGGACTAGATTCTCCTTCCCTTTCATTCAGGGCATACTCCATAGCTGGTGAACATGCCTCAGGCCCTGAAGTAAGAGTGGGCTTGTGTTTGGTGAAGAAGAGCTGCTAGCACACAGTGTGGCCACTGCTGAAGGCTTTACAAGTCTCAGGATATTTGTTGCTTTTTTCTATATAGAACTTTCTCTTCTCAATAGTATTTCTAGTACTGATAGCTATATAGAGATGCTTGGAAGTTAAAAAAACCCATGAATTTGTGTCAATCTGAGTATTACTCACAGTAATTTATGGTCCTCCGTTCTTTTTTATCACCATAACTCAATGAAATCAATGAACTTGGCTTGGAAGTGCTCTGCATAATGCAGGAATGTTCCTTGGTACAAATTAAGTAGGTTTGAGAATTAAAAAGCAAAGAGCAAACCATAAGAGAGACTTGGGAGAGCCTGGGTCCTCTTAAGTAAGAGTTACCAGGAAGTAGTGGGGAAGCTTCAACACTCAGAGGTGAGACAGGGAGGGAGGCTGTGGCTCAGGAGGGAGTAATGCTAGATGGCAAAGAGCACTTCTGGAAGAGGGGTCAGGTGTGTATGCGTTCACATTCCTGCTTTGGTTTCTCTTTGGCTGCAGAAAAGAAAGATTCTTTTACTTGGTCAACTCAACTCTTGCATTCACAGACTGTTTGAAGCATCCAAATTCCCAGAATTTGGGGGGAGCCTGAAGCATGTAACCTGCACATCTGGCATAATCCCCATTGCACTCTGCAGCAATCGCAGATTTTCCTAGTTTTGGCAAGGAAAATGGGCTGGTAAATCACCTGCTCTCCTCATAGGGCTTACAGAATGAGGTTTTCAGATTGAATACCTTTTGTGCTGTGGCTTTCATGCATTTCCATTTTTTCCTGCTGCCGGTCCCACACTGAATCAAACACTTGTTAAACATGGAAAAACAAAATCGTATCTTTCTTTGTTACTGGGAAAAGTACCTTCTTTGGTCTAATGATTCCTTCATTGGTGAAAGGATTTGCTACAATTTCAAAGGTGTCCCTGTAGTCTCCTCTGACAAAACTGTATTTTGTATGTCTGTGTTGTGGTTCATCAATATCTTCAACTTCAACTCGGCCAACTTCTCCTCCTACTGAAACGTTTTCAGGAACTCTGAAGTGAAATGATGCTGTTTAAAAAAACAATCAACAAACAGGTCATAATGATAGTGCACATGGAAGTTAGAGCTTACTTAAATTTTTTTCTTAGTTTATAGATAGACATATAGAGAATAATTGAGAATTCAGTGTTATTAATCTCTACAGACAGTGCTTAAATGTTTTTTTTTTTTTTTTAATTACTTCTTGAAACTGTCACGTTTCTTTATAAAGTTACCAAAGTTAATACTGATTTTTACTTTCTGCTCTAGATACGCTCCAACCAGGAAATGAAGCTCGTGCTGAAATGCAGAAAGCCATCGGAATATGTAAGATTCTTTTGTTCACTTTAAAGAAAAATTGAATCATGATGCGTAATGTAAATTTCTTTTATTCATGTCAATTCTTGGTTTCCAAATGATACTTCCCTGACATTATACTTACGGTGTTTGAATACTGGGAAGTTGTCATTGATGTCTGTTAACCTGATAATGACTGTAGCTGTGCTTGACTCCCCGGTAAGCCCTAGAGCATCTTTTGCTTTAACAATAATTTCATATGCTGATTGACTCTCTCTGTCCAAATCAGCTCTTGCTGTGGAAATCACACCTTTAAAAAATAATATTGAATATGATTAGATTTTGTAACGTTTCCACATCTCTTAATTTTGAGAGCAAGTTTTTACCTTATGCCACACATTCAGCTTTAAGTAGCAGTTTTACAGTGATATTTTTCTAAGGCTAAAAATATTAGAAATCTTTCTATATGATAAAATATTTGGGAGATTTTGTTCAGTACATTTCTTTAAACTTGTCTTTGCTGCTCAGAAACCAGCTAATAATGTCTAAGCTTGGTCACTACAGCATCTGCAGTGTATGTCTGATCACCTCCTTATCTGCTTTAGTTGCTCCAGAGAACCAGCTTACAAGAGATGATGAGTTTATTCTTATATCTGGACAAAATTTAAACAAAAAAAAAGATTAGGAAAGCAAAGGTTTGAGTTATTGATTAGTAACCAAAAACAAACTTTCAAAATCAGCCTAATTAAATGCATTGTTTGTATGTACTGACTTGCTCCAGGTCTCTGCTAACTTGAGAAATGGATGACCCATCTTTCCTGTGCCAAGTCTGGAAAGCTGTAGGGCAAACTGTGTTTTCTTAAAAGCATAAGGTCAATGTTTGACACTTGCATATCTGACCTACCAGAGTCATCAACTGTGAAATATTCATTTCCTTTAATGATTTGGTAGGTAACTGTGGCATGACCTGCGACTGTTGGGTCATCAGCATCTTCAGCTGTCACTTTGGTAACTGAGGTTCCTAGAAAAGGATTATTGAACAGTACATTTAGTATAAATTTTGCTTTTTAGCCAAGGAAAGGATGGAAAATGAGTAATGGAAGAACCTTACCTAATCGTGACATTTCTGGAACAGATCCATTGAATATCTTTTGTACAAAAATGGGAGCATTGTCATTAATATCAGAAACCTTGATAATAAATTTAGATGGTGGTTCCAGCGATCGGTTGTTTCTTCTGTCAATAATGTGCGCTGTCAGCTCATACTCTGCTTTCTTTTCTCTGTCCAGCCTCTCAAAAGCGTATATATCGCCATCGTACCCTTGCACTTTAAAGATGGTGTTGGCAGATTCACCTTCAATAATATACATAGCATTCTTGTTCCCTACACTCGATGTGAGCTAGAAAGTATAATTCAAAAAGACAAAAGTGAGCTGTGGTTTCTGAATGCAAAAGTTTCTACCTGAAGATACACATAGATGCGACCTCTTACTCAGACTCAGTTTGAAAGTGTTGGGAATTTTGATACAACTGACATATTACTGGACAAACCAGCACTGCAGCAACAGCCATCCAGAGTTATAGGATGAAACTTGCATCCAGACTGAAACCTGCTTGCTTATATATCAGGAAGGTTTTATTTTAAGGTTATGTCTCACATTTCCTGAAGATATAACTTGTTCATGCAGTTACAGATAAAAATCGTCAGCCTCATTGAGGAACATAGATACCACTGCTTTGTTTGAGCTACACTTTTGTGTATTTGTTTGCAAATAATCTTTGGAATTTAGCAGAATTCCAAGTGGAATTTTGCTTGGATTTCACGGAATTACAGAAAAAAATCTGTATTCACAGCTACTGACAAATATTATTTAGCATTTTTTTCCATTGTTTGCCATTTAGCAGAATTCCTGCCATAGCTGACGGGTTTATTGTGTTTAGTCACATGCCATTTCTTCACAGTCAGTCTTTAGACTCATGGTTATGACAATGAGATTAAGTTTTCACTCCACAGAGTTTCAAAGTTGAGATTGTATTCTATGAAAAAAAGGGTGGGGTAAAAGGAATAAACACGAATCTGTTTTTATGTGTAATTTAATCCAGTCCCAAATGGTTTTGTACATTATTATTATTTTTTTTAATCTGGACATAATCTGATGATTCTTCCCTATCTACACTCCTCTAAGAACACTGCTAGAAAGTTTAAACCATAATTTTCTGTGCACTATATCAACATTCTTGTTTCAGCAAGCTATTTATCAATAATTGTTGGGTTTGACCAAGATTTTTCTAGTCTTTTGTTACTGACGTTATCATAAATTGCAGCTGTTTGGTATTCAGGATTTGATTTATCCTGTAGTTGTCATTTACTGTTGAACATTCTTTCATTTATGTTTTCTATTTTGAAATGTGCTGTTAAAATTCTCTTTCCTTATTCCACACACTTAATCATGCTTCTAACTGCTGGTGCTGCTAAACAACAGCTTGCGACTCCGGAGATGTAACAGGAGAAAGAATCTCACCCTTGTCTCAAAGATAGTACAGCCTGTGCCTCCTATCTTAATTTTTACTTACTTATTTGGTGTGAAAGGTACAGCTTCCACGATTGCTTTTGTTAAATCTAATGAAGAACATGCAAATGGAAGCCTCCAAGGTCATCAAAGATAAAATCCAGACGTATCAGCATATTCCTGCAGCTGTCACTCGGTTTGGCTATGCTGATGCTATGGCCTTTTAAAAGGATTTATTAAGTGTTCAATCCTGCAAATGCAATGCACTGAACACAGACACTGCAAAAGTAATCAGACTCATTCCACTTTTGAAAGACCACAGAGCACAGTACCAAGTGAATTACTCTTATTTAGGACAGCACCAGGAATAAAAGCATTCTCCTCAATCTGCTGCTGACTTGGTCTGAAATGAAACAGAGATATCCTGCGGTAGCTGAGTACCCGGTGGCCTCTTTTCTCTCTCTTGTGCTTTCTGCCAGTGAGCAGCACTGATCCAGAAAGGTCTGTTTCACTTTACCATAACAGCCTTGACAGATGCTGATTGTTGTACATGGAAGGAAAATGTAGAACTGCATTTATCTGAGAAGTGTCAAAGTAGTTCAATTTGAAAGACTAGACTGGGAGAACTTTGTCTGGGTGATGTGCAGTTAATCACAGGATTTTATGAGCACTGCCCTGAAGAAAATGAGTTTGCGGTCAGGTCAATGCTTGTTATTACTTTCAAAAATTGTTTTCCTTCACTTTGTGAAACAAATTTTTTGATTGTGTAACAGTACTCCTAAGCAGCACTTTACTTTTGTGTCCGTGCTGAGGGATGTAAGCTATATGTTCTTTAATGCATGTTTTTATTAGCTGATCTCCCAGGTTTTTGAAAGAGCTACCAGAAAAACATTGACATAGATCAGCTGCCAGACCTTCTTCCTCACTCTGCACCCGCATGCAATGCTATTGTTTCTTCACTGCAGATGCTCCATGCTTGCCATCTCTAAAATTTATCTATATTCTTCAAAAGAATTAGAATTCCTTTGATGCTGTTCTTGATTCACTCTGCACCCATTTTAGGACTGTAACGTTAGTACATCAGTCCCATTTCGATTTGCCGTTTTTTCCCCGTTAATTCCGCTAAGCTTCAAACAAGTCATACTTCTCAGGATACTCATCTGCTGTCTGCATTTCCAATCATTCACTGCTAAGAGACTGCTGTTTACCTTGCCAACGTGATGTGGTAATGGTGAATCAATCTCTTCTCTGATATGCATTCGGTTCCATATCCAGTCTCTCTTAAGTCGTTTATGACTGGTATTGTTTGAAGAAAAGTTTTGTTTTGTTTTCTGATTTTCCTTATAAGAGAATGCTGGAGCCGAGAACAGCGAGAAAAGGAGAATTAGCTTCTTCATCTTCTTCTGAGCCTAGGGAGTAATACAGAGCACGAGAGTTGTGTAAATAACAACAGAATCAGATTAATCAGAGAAAGCGTGCATGGAAGTGCAAATTGAATTTCCTTCTAGAGGAAAGTTTGATTACTTTTTGTATTTTTTTCAGTCTGCCTTAGAATCAAAAATTGAATTATCAGGCCCCAAACCTTTCCCAACACAAAACAGTTTCAACCAGATGATTTGGCAACTATAAAAAGCACTTAAAAAATTGAATAAGTAAAAAATGCAAGTTTTTAAAAGCTATCATAAAACTCAGCATCCTCTTGAGCTACCACCGTTCATCTGAAGAGAACATTCGGTAGCAAAGATGACCCTTTGCGCATTTCAGAAAATTTAGTTTGCCTACTGCTCATAGCTCGTGGGAGAGAGCTGCCCTGGGAAGCAACACCAAGGCTGAGCCAGATCAAAGTTTACGTTAACTCAACTTGAAATGAAACACTAGAGTTTGACAAACTGAAATGCAATGTTTTGACATGACCTGACACAAAATATGCTGCAGTCAATATCTTCATATAGAAACTATTGATTTAAAATAAAACTTTTTTTTGTTGATGGAAAAAATGATTCATATGAAATTTCCAATCAATTCCAAGTACAATGTAGCAAATTACCTTGCTCAGAGAGCTTGTTTATTGCATCAACTCCTTGTCTCTTAAAATGCGTGGAGGCGCAAATAAAGCTCATTTATCCCTTATTCTTAGATTTTAGCACATACCAAAGAGTAATTCATAAAATAACTTTCAGGCAAAACCCTTTTTTTACATCATAAGTCAATATTAGCAAACTTTAGGCCTGGTTATTAGATTGAGTTCATTTCATGTAGAAAAGCTGATTCATTTTTCCTCTGAATTTTCCCTTTGCAAAGTAAAGCACTGTCAGGGAACTTAAACGCTCCAATAATCAGACATTAGATTACACATAAATGACTTTCCATTAGCTTTTAGGAGCTGTCAGTACATACATCAAAAGTAAACGTTAATTGTGATAGAGAAGTTGAAATCACACATGTTGTTAGACAGGAGATTAAATTAATATCTTTGGCGTGATTTGTTGGGATTTTCAAAATTACACTTTGGTAATTAGGTTATCAATGTTACCCTGTGGTGCAGCACCATTATCAGTAAAAAGATTTTATTTACCATGAAATTTTGCTCTCTTTACAGTTGTGTATGACCTGCAGAATGCTCCTTTTGTGAATGTGTAGGAACTGACTAAACAGGCTGCTGTTGGAGCTGCTATTTGATAGCTGAGCTGTGCTTTGTACAGTTTTAGGGATTTATAGAAAAGTCTTAGAATCAGCTATTTCTTTCTCTTCCATGCATTTACTTTGGATTTATTTTATTTTATTTTTAGGAAACTGAGTAAGATTGTGTTGTTTTGCTTTGTTTTATTTGTATATCCCAAATATTGTACAACTGGAACTGTCAGGCACTGAATTTGATGCTGCTGTGCTCTGTCTTTTGTTCATAAAGTCATGCAATGTGGTAACCGAAGGAGAACCATTTGGCTAACATCAGCTGGTACAGCCTGTACTTCACTAAAAACAGATGGTAGTGTTTCAGCTGCCATTTCCTCTCATTGCTGTGGTCCTGTGGGATCTCGTGGATTGTTGCTGTGATGAGGTTAGCTGGTGAAACTGAGGACAACACTGCCCACTTGAGCTGCCATTCGTTTCACTGCAACTGATACATGTACAGACCTGCAGAAAGCATTTTTATCTCAAGTGTCAATTCTCGATTAAAGCATACTGATCTTGAATTGAATCTTCTTTGTAAAGAGCTTTGCCTTTCTGGTAACTCCTTCCTAGCAATGGCCCTGTTTTCAGTAACGTGAAGTTCAGGACCTGCTGTGCCCCAGCCCCAACTCATCAGGGTGCTGCCAGCCTGCATCAAGGATGTCACTGCTAACAGCAGTGCGGGCAGGGGCACTGCTCGTTGGGCACTGAAGGCTTGAATCTGTATTGAGAGTACTGGATGGGTGTAGGAGCTCAGGGGCAGTGGTGTTAGCGTGGCTGTTCCTGCGGATCCGTTCTCCAAACTCTCCCTTGAAGTCGGTGGCTGCTCTCTACGTGTTTCGCAGTTCAGACCTTGTTTGAAAGCTTGACCATCAGTACTGAAAGCACATAGGAGATGACTAAGATGTCCACTGGGCATGTATTTAATACCTCCTTGCACTATACTGAGCCTTTGAAATGGATGCGTGTTTTGGCTGAAGCTTGAGCTAACCCTTCCACTTGGCAGAACTGTCTTCATGTTATCAGATTTTGAGCTGGTTTTACTTCCTTTAATCCCTCGTCAGTGGATTGCCTGTTATTACTTGTCTAGCCTCCATGGTGAGGTAAAGGTTCCTTTATGAGCAGCTTGGTGGAGCTTGGGGCTGTCCTCCATATGTCGGGCTGAGATAAAGAGCCTCTTGCACAACACAACTTCAGCTTCATCTGTGGCACCTCTCAGAATTTCTTGTTTTAGTAGAAGTAACATCGAGCACTGAGCACTGTGCCCTGTCCTTCTGAGAGGTATGCAGGTCTCCATAGGGCAGTCTGTCCCTCTGTGATACTGTGTGAGTTCTCCATTCTGCAGAGGGAAGTCTCTATTGCTCTTGGATCTGTGGCTTTGTTCATCACCATATTTCAGAATGTCCTTTGGCAGCACGTGCAGACAGTTTGGAAGCAGGGCACCGCACTCTAACTCTTACCAATAATTCAAACTTTTTTCTTTTAATTTAAGCAAGGACTGTAAGTGTTCCTTGAAGTTAGCAGGGGAATGTTCAAATAGTTAAGCTTCTCATTATGCTCTCAAATTTTTTTACAGCAAATGATATTTTTTTCCACCAACATTATTCTTTTTATGTATTGAGTTATTTCAGCAAATAACCCTCAGTCTACAGGGTGCCATAGACATTTAACTGAGAAATTTTGGTATTCAAACTGATTTATAAGACACCTGATACATATCGTGCAGTTTCTTCTTGCAGATTGGGAGTAATTATTAAAAAGAAATCAAGTGAAGATGCAGACAATGCTGTACTGATTAAAAGTTTGCATTTTGCAGGTTATTTTAGTAAGTAATCGAACAAGTGTGATGAGCAGAAAAAACAAATAGTGTCCATTCCATGAAAATACATTTGATGGAATATTCTGGTATTTCCCTCTTACTTGGCTTAATTCTTGCTCTGAAATTACCTACTCAGGCTTATGTGAGGTTAGGTTAATTAGTTACAAATGTAGTTCTATGCTTGCACGTTAAGTAGAAGTTAAGCCAAGTTTCTACATGAAGACTTTGATAGATATGCAGACATCTGTAGCTAAACTGATGTGTTGATCAGATTAAGGTCTTGTACTAATCTTAGAGAGCTTTTGTTTTGTGGCATTTGAAGTGGATTCGAGGCAAGACAGAAGGAGTGCTTTGGAATATTCTAAGAGAGGAATTTGCTTAGAAGTCACTATTATACACCAGAGAAGAAATGGACACTTCTGGATCCCCCTCAATACCTCTTTAAATGTTTTTGTTTCTATTGTTCAGATCATTTGCATACCTGATTGTTAGAAAAAGCTGGAAACTAAATGATTATTGATTGTTGGGCTGGAAACTTAATGATTATTTTTGTTTGCACTATCTTGGTTGGTATCTGAACAATGTAATTGAAAATGAAAAATCCCTTACAAAATTGAAAGTTTCAACAGAGTGGAAAAAAATAACAAAATGACTGATAAGTGAATAATACAAGACAAGTTATATTCTGGTCCACAGTACTGGAAATGTTGCTGCTTCTGGTTGTCAGTCAAATCCCAGCTGTCCCACCTGCAGCAATGTAACTGTAGGGAGCACTGAATGTCTGCAGTTCTGCATTCAGTCAGTTGTGATTAATGCTGAGCTTAAAGGAGAGCATTCAGCTCAGCTGCAGCTGCCCTGGTTGAGGGTGCAGCCCCGGCCCCCCATCTCCTGTTCAGGTGAATGTTGTGAGGATTTTAGGTGTTGTTCCCTTGGGTCTGGCCCCAGAGGGGGTCCGTATTGTCACAAGTATTGTCATAAGCCTTTCCCCGACTCCTCTGCTGCCCCCTCCCTAAGCAGCTCTGTGCGAAAATTCTGTTGAATTTGCCAACTCTTCAAACTTAGACGTTGTTCAGGTGCAATAATTTTACTTTGATTCAAAATCTGGACACTTCCCATTTTCAATGAAGCCACATTAGATTTAATGAGAGCAGATTGACTCAGTGTCAGCTAACAAAACAACTCTGCCTTACAGAATCCAGTTTTATTGCTACTTTCTCATTTATACATTATGTACGACCAAAGGTAAATGTCTGAATACAGTAGGCAGTGAGGAATAGAAAGTTAACCGCCAAATGTGAGGAGGATAGATTATCTTTCTTTGCAGCGCCTGTAGCTTAATGCACACTTAGATTGCTTTGCAGAAGAAGCCTGTTTGGTAAGCAGACAGAACATGATTAGAAGAAAGTAGCCCTAGCAGTACTTAATGCTACATTTCAGGGACCACAAATGGCTGTGCCAAGATGAATGGATAAAGTCTTCTCAGATCTCTGTGAAAAGTACTGCTGCTAGATGAAAAGCTGCATCCCTTTCAAAAGGTACCTTTGAAGCACAGAAGACTTAAATTTCTTTGCCATCTCCTGTTGATGGACTGAGGTCAGCACTAACGGCAGTCTAGGATCTTTTTCTCCCAATTTTTTTGATCTCCTAATTAGACAACATTGCTCTAACCTGCTCTGACAAACCCGGGGAGACAAGGCAGCAAAATAATCACACAGATAGAATTGTTACCTGCGCTGCATGTTCTGAGTGGCTTCTAAATTGCAAAAGCGCAGTCCTCCTTTGCTCCAGTGAGTTTACAGTGTGAGAAGAGATAAGGGCACACAGTGAGTTCAGCGAGAATGGGAACCACATCTTCGACCTTCAGTGACACATTGCAAAGTTGTGCAACTTTAACTTGGAGCGAGCATTTCTCGTTGGCTCTTTCTTTGTGTAAATTATTCCTCTGCGTTTCTCTTATTTCTGATTAAAGCTGTCTTGTCACATACTCTCAACAATGTACAGTAATTCATTCTAAAATGGGTCTTTCCTGAGAACACTGTGCTGCTTTTTGGTTTTCAGCTTATTGAGCTGATTTAAATGTGCCTGGTGCCTGGCTGCCTAGTATTATGCTGTTGATTGTCCTTATGTCGGCTTTATACACCTGAGAAGTGGCTTCCACTGATGACTAAACAGCCGGGAGCACAAATGCCTACCTGAAAACTGATTATAAAATGACTTTTTATATGCATGATAGTACCTTCAAGTAAATAGCCACTTTGATGACTAAACAATCTGGAGTGCAAATGCCTGCCTGAAAGCTGATTATTAAACGGCATTTTATACTTGTGATAGTAGCTTTGAATGAACAGCCGCTTCAGCAGTATTTTAAGCAAATGTGCAACTGCAAAGAAACCCCACGTCAGTCTGTACTGTGTGAGCACTGCTGTGTGCACGGGGTGCAGCTTCCTTCTTAGCGTTGGAGCTCCTCAGTGGAGCTGAGATCGTCCTGTGTCTGATTTTGGCCCCCAGTTTGTCTCCTCATGTTTTTTTCTGAAGGAAAAAACCTTTCGATCCTGTATTTTCTTTTTGATTTCAGCTCCGAGTTTCTGTAAGTCTGAGGAGAATATATCAATGATTTTTGCCCTGTCTCTTCTGCCTAAAAAACAATTATCTGTTAGATGGTAGGAGATACAGCTGCATCTGATAGTTGGATGGAGTCCTCGGCCAGGACAGACACCTCTTTCAGAAATGAAAAAAATTGTTTATTTGTTGTTTATTATTGTTTAAAGGGACTGTAAATACCATGAATACGGTGTGTATGTTGAATATTCATTTCTTTTGATTAGATGGCTCAATACAGTTCTCCTGAATGGACAGCAGAAAGCAAAGGACACCAAACTGATGGCAGTCAGCAAGACAGGGCTCCTGGTCTTTCTGTTGTTTCTGGCACAGAACTAGATAAAAATGGGGGAGGTAAGCACTGGTATTGGCCTTTAAAAAATACATATATTTTTTTAAGAAACAAAGCTACCTCTACACTGATGAGTGGATAGCCATGCACTGAGGATGGTGAAAAGCAGTAACGACACGTACACTAATGCCCTCCCAGAGCTTCCTGATTGCTTTGCTTGCATTTCAACAAGTGACCTGCTGATGTGGGGGTTTAAGAGCTGTGGGAAGTTCTGAGGAAGGCTGTGAACTGAAAATATCAAATGCGTGGTTAAAGAGGGCATTTCCTGTAAAGTTTAGAGAAATGTGTGCAGAAGAAAGCTATAAGAGGTCACAATAATCTCCTTTGTTGAGTATATAGATCTGCATTTTTGTTTGCTAGTAGTCACCTCATCACAAACCTGAAAGTGAAGCAAGATGTGTCAGCTGAGCATCTGATCTTGCATCTGTAAATTCTCCTGACTTCACTGGAGTCTCTTACATCAGTGATGTGCCTGATAATGTTAGCTAGGTAGATTAACAAAACCAAGACTGTCAGCAAGAGTGGGAGAAGAACAGACTATAGGAAGCTTTGCTTGTGATCTGTGAACAACAGTGCAGTGTTATGGATGCAGTCACCCATTATAGCAGGCAGGAAGCACTGTGTTTCATGCTCGTCTGTCTTGACTGGGCTTTTCTTTAGGCACAGAAGAGTCTTTTGGAAGAGTTCATGTCTGTCTCTGGCAGCCGGTCACTGCCCAGCAGCTGTACTGAAGGGGTAGCGGCCTGCTGCTGAGTAGGGTCACAACTCATTTGGTTTTGCAAGTGGCTCTTGACAGTAACGAGGGAGGAGTTATGCCACTGTGGACAAACAAGTGATAGCAGACACTGAGGTTAAGTGCTTTTTGTCTTCAGTATCAACAAAGAAAAGCAAATCTTAAGGGAATCTTTACAATAAGTTATCTCCTTGAGATACTTGGGCCATAATTCTTGCTGTTTCTAAAGTCCAGAGAAGGTTGATTTGTTTTTTTTTTCCTTTTTACTTGAAATCCCAAAGCTGTAGGATGGGAGCTTCAAAAATTGCTTGCACTGCTTTGAATCTGACCCCTTATATACAGGCATAACCTCCAGGACAAAAGAAACGATTTTGTTGGAGATACTACTTTAACTCCAGTAGTGTTCCTTACAGAACTACCTGTTACAGGGATCCTGGTAACTATCAGCACAATTGTAACATATACAGCCTGTTAGCAAGACAGAATCACAATCACAGAAATCCTTCTCAGATAGAGATTTTTTTGAGAGAGCTCAGAGTCAAGCCTGTGGGATGCTCAGGCACCAGGGCCCACAAAAGCAGGAAGGCATTTAACTTCTGTTCATTTCTCTCAGTTTCTAGCATGCTTTTGAAAAACATACAAAAGCATGTTTGCGGTTTGGAGAGCGCTGTCTAGATTCTTCTATTACTCCCACCTGACAAAGAATGGATTAGTTGTAAAGCTATTGACTGTGTGTTGCTAGTGTAGGTTTGGACTTGATTTCCTATTCACAGATAGACACTTGTTTGGCTTAGATCTTGCTTTATCCATCTACATTCTACACACACTGTGAATCAGCTCTGATTTTGACTTTGGGAAAACCTCAAACAGTACCCTTTTCTGGAACAGTCTGGAAGAGATCACAGAATGATAGAATCATTTGAGTTGGAAGGGACCCTTGAAGGCCATCTAGTCCAACTCCCCTGCAGTGAACAGGGACACCTACAGCTCCATCAGGTGCTCAGAGCCTGGTCCAGTCTGACCTTGAATGTCTTTGGAGATAGGGCTTCCACCACCTCTCTGGGCAGCCTGTGCCAGTGCTTTACTACTCTTACCACAAAAAACATTTTTCTTATATCTGATCTAAATCTCCCCTGTTTTATATAAAACGATTTCCCCGTGTCTAATCACAACAGACCTTGCTTTGTGCCTGGTTGTTCTGCGTTCTTTGTGGATAGTGTCATTTTAGATACCTCCAGGGATCTGAAATGTTTCTGCTTGTGGAAATGAATGCTGTACACGATCTAATAAAACATGGGACGGTATTTCTGTATACCTGTGCAGTATATATGAAATTTTGCAAGTTTCACATTGGCCAGGGGTAGGTTTTTTTTTTTTAAATGTGGTATGTCAGAAGCCTTAAATAGTAAAGTTATCAAACCAAGGACTACTTCTGTGATACATGTGCACATGCTATGATTCCTGTTCCAACCTTGAAGTAAAACATCTTTCCGTTGATCTGTGGTAATATGGTTTCTTACTTGCAAATCTGATAATTGAGAAGCAAATTAAATACATGTTTTAATTTGTGGGCTGGTCTCTTCATGGACTTTGAGGAAGCATTATTTTTGGAGTAAATAAATAGTTCTTGAGTTGTTACTGTTGTTGACGTGACAGTGGTGCATTGTTCATGCTAAGGTTGTTTGCTGTGGTGAGGATGACATTTGTGATGGACGCAAAACGATACTTTGATAGAATTAAAATGAGCAAAATGGACACTGACTGGTTTCTGCTATTCTATCCTGATTGCTTTTGCAGTGTAGTTGTTGCTTTAATGGATGACTGTTTTCCTTTTATAAATGCATCCAGGTATGTCTAGACAGTAATCCAGCAGCCTTAGTGAAAATGTTGGCCTTCACCTCTCTCAGGAGACAAATACTCATAACAGTCTGTTACACCACACCGAATCATTAGGTGAGTTTTAAGAATCTTCCTCATTTCACACTGTCAGCATGCAGATCATGTATCATGCCAGGTGCAGAATCAGTGTCTCTACTCATTTTTCACAATAATGTTATTTGTCATCATGGAGGCTGCAGAGAGACTTGAGAATGGAACATTTGAAACTGAGATGGTACTTCACTGAAATGCTTCTGTTTGGTGCTGCTGAAGAGTTCTTATGATGGGCATGGTACTGTAGTCAGATAATGCTTTACTACAGATGCTTTCACTAAAGTGACCCCAAATTGATTTAGAGTGTTTTAAATATGCAGTAAGTGGA
>PPHD01011600.1:0-14719 GCA_002909625.1 Bambusicola thoracicus
AGGTAAAAACAAGTGTACTGACTATATTTGCCCATGATTTTTTTTTTTAAATAATTTTTTAAAAAGTGTTAAAAGTATAAAATGCTTTAAAAATATGCAAGATACCTGTAATAGGATCCAATGTATCCAGGCTACAGTTAGAAAGAAATAAAGTATCTTTCTTTTTTAACTCAAAAAATTGGACAGAAAATCAAGGTTAGCCTTCAGAGTCCTGTAGAGTTGAATGTCATCTAAAAGATGGCATCCAGTACTGTCACAGTTCCCTTATTCACACATCACTGAAGGTAATAACATTCAAATCATGTTCTCCAGGATCATCACCAGTACTCTACAGGTTTTTGAGGAGGCTATCCCACACCTCTCACATGGTATTTTTGGCTGTTATGGTGGGGAGAGCATAATTACCATCTTTCTTAATGCCCTATATGTTGTCCTGGAGCACCATATTGGGCATTCCACCTTCTTTCCAAGTCTTTTGTCACCTTTCCCTCTGACTGGAATGGGTTATCTGGGACTGCAGAAAGCATCATGCTTAATCATGAACTAAGAAACTCTGAATGTGTTTGTTGTCTCTAGCCCTGCTTTTATGTCTTAGTTTCATACAAGTATGTTTAACGCTGGGTAGCTACAGTACTTGGGTAGTCTCCACGAATAGGAGCGTATGCATTTTGGAGATATTTTTTAAACACAGCATAGTATACCTACGGCAGTTATGTCTTCTAATGTGCTTCATTATTTTTCTTTTATACATAGTAGAAGTTCTCCTTTCCCAGTAAACAGGTTCCTGTAATAAGAACTCTGTTTTCCACTGGCATTAACTGGAATACTGATAGTGAGCATCACAGAGAAAATGAGCTATAAAAAGGTAGAGACAAAGCTTTTCTTGTACTTACAGATGATGTACTAGAGTCAAGCTTGATGTAAATTGACATAGCAATATAGGAGACTGACACTACATCAGTTTGTTCACTGTCATCAGCCTGTTTTTTCTTACAAGGACTGAATTTGGCCTAAACAAGATATTGTCTCACTTTCTGATGATATTGTGGAATATTTAGTAATTTTGTCCAAATTTGAGTTTACAACTGGGTTTTCATGTCTGATTCAAGATGAATGCAACCAGTATTTCCTAGATCAGAGAAAGTTTAGTAGCACTGAACTCATAAAACGCAGCAGCGCTGAACTGTAAAATGCTGTCACAGAGTAACAACAAATGCCCCTTTGAAGTCAGTGATAAATGTCAGGAAGTCAGCAGTAAGGTCGTCACTAAGTTAAATGGGGCCAAGTTTCCATTAATTTATCAAACATGTAAAATTAACCAACCAAAGAAAAAAAACCTAATGCCCATTTCTGCCCAAGTTCTGTTATCCAAGTCATGATAAATGCTACCAAGAGACTCCCGGTAAGCCCACACGGCTTTTCCCTCCCTTGCACACTGACCTGTGTTGCTCAAATATTTGCTATTTGGAAAACATCAGCCTCTAGAAAATTAAAACATTATCACATATTGGATTTGGACCATATTCTTTCTCAAAACGTCTTACATTATTATTTTTTAGTTCTGAAACAAAATGAATTTTTCCAGTGTGAAGTTGTGGGCATGAAGGAAAACCTAAGTTCAAATTCTTTGTTTCACTAATCCAAATTTTATTAACACCAAATTTTAACCACATTATCAAAATAAGCCATTTGCCTAATTCTAAATAGGAAAAGAGGGAAAATATGTGTATGCTATTGTATGCACCAGAAGGATCTCTTCTTTCTTTTTCTCCTTTTTCCTACAGTGGGTATTACTTATAGTAAGTTCAGTGGTTTTTATCTCTCTTTTCACATTAGTGAAAAATGTGCAGGAATAACAAAATTTATTGTGGAAGTATTTTAGAAATACTTAGTAAATAATTCAGAGACAATTTTAAAATAAAGCTAGACCTGTCTATAACTTGTAAGTATGGTGCTAACCTTTGCTTTATTGAGACGCTGGGAAGGGTTATTTTCCATTGCTAGACAACTGAGTTCACCTTTCAGTGTTGTAGGTGGGATTTAACAGTTAAAACAGTTTGATTATATAATTTTACAAGAAACTCTGGGAAATATCTTCCTTTCTGACTCTCTTTGTATCATTTTGAATTTTAATATACAATTTATTTAGCAGAAGGTCATAAGAAGGACAAAGGAACCTTTAAGCACTGGGTTGATGTGAGCTAGCGTTGCCTTCTGCTCCCTGCAGTAATAATGGAAAAGAGATATTCTTTTTATTCTAAATAAAGCAAATCATGCCAGTTAATAAATTTTTCATGCACAGGCAGCTGGGTCATATGGGAACTCCCTCTTGAGAGAGAATTAGAGAAGGAGAACTGAACTTCCATACAGTGTGTATTTAAAAAAAAAAAATGTGGAAAGAGAAACAGTCTCTTTTTATTGGGCCTATTTGTGTGATGACTGAGTATGAGTTATCTTCTTCTGTTGTTTGTTCTGTTTGTTTGTTTTCTTTTACAGTTTTCTGACATTACTTGTGCTAGTTATTGCATAAACCATTACTTTCCGTATACAAGTCCAGAAAGGAGAATACAGATTTAAATAAATGGAAAATGATTTTTTGTAGTGATCTCTTCTGTTGACAGCTTTTTTAATGGCCACTGAATCTGTACCTGATAAGTATGCTATGCATGAGAGAGAAGCCAAAATGCCTTAATAGGAGTTAATTTCAGGCTAGGCCTTGTCCTTGCATTCTCTAGAAGATTTTGAATATGAAAACCTCTGGATAAAAATATCTGTGCAGGATCAGTGTGGTGTCATGTGTGTTGTTAGAATTTGTATGCAGGTGCTGCAGTCGATAAGGTTGATGAACAATAACTGCATATGCAAGTATTCAGGGAAGTGCTAAATTTCTAAGCAGTTCACACTCCCATGTACTCTGTTCAGAAAATCGGCTCTCAAATTACAGCTAATGAGCAACAATGGGTGCATTTGTGGGTATGAATAAAGAGATCAGAGAGGAATTTGCATCATCCAGCTTCAGGCATATTAAATGCCTACATTGGGATACTTGGCTTCCTATGTGGTTAATGGAGGGGGAAGACTTTCCATCTCAAGCCTGCATCTAAACTATTCAACAGGTTTGCAGTGTGTTTGGCTGCAGTGCTGCAGCTCCTGACAGTGGGGATGGGAGGTCCAGCTGCCTTGTGTGTGTGGTGGTCTCCTGCCTCCTAGGAGCATGGCTGCCTAGCAGGAAAGAGGGAGGTGCTGTGTTTTTGAGCCTTACTCACACAGAATTGACATCTACTCAGAATGCTCAAAGGGACTCCAGAGGTGGGAAATATATTTTAGTCCGCAAAGCTGAGATCACATTTGAATTCTGCCCTTTGTGTCCTATTTAAAGTGAAGATCAGTTGGGCTTCTAATTGTCCAGGCTGGACAACGCAAACATCCTCAGAAAAGTTGTATGTGTCAGTTATAAACTTGTGGTATGAGACTTCTTTATGACGATTTTGGATAACTAAGCTTTTGTGATTCCCTGGCAGCTGGCATCAGGGACATCTCTGATGATGGGTGGGTTGTTGTCCCCAGGTAGGTGACAGTGAGACCATACTGAAAGCAGGTGGCTCCTTCTTTCATGCCTCTTCATATGCCCTATGTTCAGTACTTGGGATGAGCTCATGCTCAGCTCATGTTCCAGTTAGTTGCTAGCATATATCATTGTCCTTGCGTTTGTACAATACTTGCATTCTTTCACTGCCTTTATCTATGACTGTGCAAATCTGTGCTCTCACTGCTGATTGTATAAGTTTCAGGGAGGAAGGAGACCACAGCCTGTCATGGTATGGCTTTGATGAACTGACACAGCTCAATGTCTGAAGCCGTAACACACCCAGGAATCCCACTGTTGTAGGGCACCTGAAAGGTAGCTCCTCTTGATGGGCTGTGTCATTCCAAGTCCTGCCCTTGCCTGCACAGTGACTGTTAGAGAAGACTCCCAAGGACACCAGATCTAAAACCACAGAAGGGCTGCTGAGGTTTGACAGTGGGAGATCCTACAGCCACTCTGGATAGCTTGGGCCATTTTTTTATTACCATAGTGGTGAAAACTGTTTACTTTTCTCAAATATTGAAATCCCCTGGGTTCCAGTTCTTGCCTGCTGGTTCTCTGTTTAGGACTTTTTGTAGACAAATCCCTGAGGAAATGTAGCTCCACTTCTTTCCTATTTCTCCTTTCTTCAGCCCCAGTAAGACCTGTAGATCATCATACAGGGTAGGTTTCAACAGATGTTAGGACCAAAAGGAAAGGCAGGAAAATCAGTCTTATAGTGGGGAAGATAATGGATTTTTAGTAATAGATCTCATAACAGACTTTGTTTTTCAAGAAACTTTGTAACCACAACTTTTAAAAAATGGGTTATATAAAACACACACAAGATGAACAGTGGTAGTGTACCTGTAGTCTTATGAAAGAGCTAAGACGGTGTTGGCCTGGTCATCCATCTCCATTCTGAAAGGTCCACATGGAAGGAGCAGATCCCAGACCCTTTGTGGCCTCAGAGGTGGCTGAAATAAGGTGATGCTTCCTAACAGCACCTGACGCAACTGAGGAAGTCTATCTGAGAAGGTACAGCTCAGAAAAGAGGCTATTCTGTGCTCATGGGAGGGAGAACTGATGTTGAGAGTCTTCGTCTGAGTGGGAAGATGGATATTTTGATTGAGGCAGTGTAAAGCTGAGCTTTTGTTTCCACTCAGTGTCCCAGAAGAGGCTGTACAATCTATGTTGACGTGTAACCACAGAGCAACATAGAAATGTGCTTTTGGCTTATGCTGAAGTGCCTGTGCAGTCTTCCAGGCAAAGTGGCTGGCAATGAGAAGTATGCTGTCAGCATTTGCTAGGAGCCTGTCGTGAGCTCTCCAAGCATATGGCATATGCAAAAAAAGGCATGGTTTTAATTGCATTGTGATCTTCTCTGTGGTCTTGGTGCAGAGACACTTCATCTGGGATTTCTCTTGAGGCGTTAGGAGGGAAGGAGACCAATGGAAGAACAAAAGGGAAATAGAACTTCAGTTACTACACACAGCTGTCTGGTCAGACTTACTTGATACAAGGAGTAATAAAAATAACTTCTAAAATACATCTGAGCATTCATTGCCAATTATAATAATGTGTCTAGTTGTAATATCTGAAAACACTGCCTTGGTCTCCAAGGTGATTTTATAAACAATCTTGTTCTTCCAAGATTAATTCAGAAGGAAAATGTTGAAAGGTCAGCTGTTCCAATATTTTTAGAAATATGTAACTAATAATGAATTAGGTAAGTTAGTAGTAACAGAGATTTTTGGTAATTGTTTGAATATATGTCTGTGCATATTAGCTATGTGTGTTCATAAAGACCGTGTGTCTGTAATACAGCTAATCATGTTGTCCCTATAAACTTAGGCTGAGTGAACACTGTACTCTACTTTTTTTCTGCTCTTTCTTACATACCTCCTTACAAAACAGTTGAATTGTGTGTCTTCTTGTTGCTAGAGGCATCAAGTTTTAAGGGTAATCTATACCACATTCATTTACTTCAACTGTTTAGCTGTAAAATATGTTCTCTGCAGCATGTGAAATTATGCCCAACAATTTTAGAAAAGAAACAAGCGTGTGTCTTTACCGAAAAATAAAATACATATACACCCAAAAGAGCTCTTTTGAAAATTCATAGTAGTAATGACATGTTCTATCCTATTTTCAGACCTAACTTGCAGACAGAATCTGTTGAATGTGGTGATTTTGTTCATTGTAAGGGTTTGACATATGTTGTGCTCACGAAAGAATGTTTTCAAGTGTAAAAATGTCTCTGAGGAGATCAAAACAAGCCTCGTTACCTGTGTAGACTGGCTTTTAAATTGGGTTACATGTTCATGATCTGAAAAGGCCAGGAGGTATTTTGGAGAGGAAAATGGGAGGGAAATCATTCAGGGTGAAGTAGGCACCCTGACAAATCATAGAATCACAGAATCAGATGGTTGAAAAGGACGTACAAGATCATCTAGTCCAACTATCCTCCCATTACCACTGCTACCACAAGCCACTAAACCATATCTCGTAGCTCCTCATCCAGACACCTCCTGAGCACTGCCAGGGATGGTGACTCCATCACTTCCCTGGGCCAGGCCATTGCAGTGCCTGACCTCTCTCAGAGAGAAGAAGTTTCTATGCTGAACACTGGAAAGGTTCAGTATCTTATGTGTTTGACCCACCTGTCTTACTGTTCCTTTTGGACTGAAATGGTAGGGTATAATATGCCAGGTCTATAGTAGAGGTATTTACAGCTTCACATCTGCCTGTCAGTTGTATTATCCTGAAACATATCATTTTGTGTTACTATTTCTCATTAAAAGAGATCTTGAAATTTATGTAAGTTTTGATTGCATTATTTTACAGTAGGAAATCCCATTCATACTTAATCCCTCACTGTGAGCAACAATAATCAAGCAGTGTAACAGAGATAGTTATTTTCCAGATAAGAGAGTTACAGCCACATTTGTGGAAAATATGTCAGTCAGTGCATGTTAGAGGAGGGAAAAGGGGAGTTAAGTTAGGGAGACACTGGAAAATGAAGGAACAGGCAGGGATAAGGCTTAGGTTGTTTTTTAGTTCTAAACAGACAGTTACTTTAAGGTCAATGCAAACATAAGCTAGAGCCTGGGAGCATTTTTTTTTCTGTGAATGCATAAGGTATTGCAATAGCCAGTCTCCTCCTCTGGGCTTTTCATCTTTTTGATGTTAAAACAGGTACATGTCTTCTGGAAGCCAGTTCACAGTATGTTTTGGTTGGATGTAGATGAGAATGTGCTTCTCCCTGGCAGATTTACAGTGTGCTCCTGTCACTGTGCTTGGCAGGAGCACACCTGGATACCTCATTGTTCTCCGATCATCTGTCTCATGTCTGCCTCAGAAACCATGAATTATTCACATCTTCTTAGAATGTTCCTCTGGATTTTGCGTGCAAGACCCTCAATAGTGTTGCTTTTAAAGTCTGAAAAGTAATTTCGAGGATTTAATCTTACTGCTTCTACAAGTATTTTCCTGTGGTGCAGCTTAACCCATTATATGCTTTATGTATGTTTTTATTTTGTTCTCTTTTCCCCACAAGCTGCTTTTTCCTTACTGCCATTTCCACCAAATATATTTCATGAATGTTGATTGATAGCAGTGGGATCATTTAGAACTTAGTCTACCTAAAAACATCTGCTTATCATTTGTGTAACATCTGTGCTGTGTAAGTTCAGGGGGGGTTTATCATGGTTCTGCATTTTTGCTTTTTGTTTGTGTTTTGCCATTTCGCCACTTCTATTATAAGTTTCCCACCAGGTCAATGTTTAGGGTTTCTTTTAGTGTGGGATAACATCTCTGTATTATTAAGTCTCTCTGAGGGATCTCTCTTGATCTTCATGCTCCTTTATTCCAAAGCTGTATGTGTTATTGTAACTCAGCAGTAAGTACAATTCAGCAGGCCTAGTGTCCAGCAACTGAACTCAATCTCAAATCCCCTACTGCATGCTTCACATGACACTAAGCTGTGATTTTAATCCCTGTTGTAATGAATCCCACACATACAGGGTGAATTGCATTATATTGTAAAACTGGTTTAACATTTTCTGGCAGAACGGTTTCCCACTGGAGAAAGCTGGGTTTATTGAAGCAGAACAGTTTCACAGGTTATTTTCAGTCTTTAATGAAGGACTTGCAACAACATAAGTTAGGAGGGAGTTTCCCTGGAGGCATTTGCTGGGTGTTGTTAGGCTATAGACCTTCTGTCCATCCAAACAATGCAAAGAGGCCAAATTTCATCTAATTATGCAAACTTAAAAATCAAGGAAAGCTAGAACAAATGAACTCTGTACTGAGAAGCAGTCCTTGGCCATCTGCATGAAGTGGGTATATGCACGCACATTTAGAGTATGTTCACCCTGATGGCTGAACTGTGGGATGTGGTTGGAATGAACACTTAATGGAGTGTGAGTAATGGAGGTAATTTTAAAAATGTAGCAGTGGAAAGTCTTTCCAATTTAAGCAGACTTTCATCCTATTTATTTCTATCTTTCACATATCAGTCAATTTTATAAGCTTTCAGGTGTTGCTGCCTTTAGGACAGTGACTCAATAATACAAATCAGCAGTTTAACAGGAGAACCTAATTTATGTTGTAGACCAGCAGTTAATGGAGAATTCCCAGGCTATATCTTATTATCGTTCTGCACAGAGCCCTAGTGTGAAGTGTGCCTACCGCTGGGAATGGAAAGCAACAATGTGTGAGCACACACAGGATGCTGGGAGAAGTCTTGCCTGCCTCTAGTGTTCTGGGATTTGCAGGGGCTACATCTCCCCAGCACAAGAGAATTGCAAGACTCAACTGAGCAACAGGTTGAGAACAGTTTGCTGAGTTTTCTTTTTTTCTTTTTTTTTCTTTTTCTTTTTTTCCCCACCTTACCATAGATAATGGAGATGTGGGGTTTATTGCTGTGGAATGTTTTGGAAGTGAAATTACAAATGTATTTCAACAGTGACTGTGACATGTCTTGTGAAAAATACAAGTGTGTTTAGTTCACAGTTTCTGGGGCACAGTAATTCTTAGAATCATAGAATCATTAAGGATGATAAAGTTAACTGAGATCATCTAGTCCAACCCCTAATTGATCCCTGCAATGCCCACTGCCCATATCCCTCAGTGCTGCATCCACACAGCTCTTAAACGCCTCCAGGGATGGTGACTCCACCATTTCCCTGGGCAGCCTGTTTCAATATCTCACTACCTTTTCTGAGAAGAAATTTTTCTGAACTTCCAACCTAATGCCCAATTCCTTTTGCCTGTGGATCACTGGAAGCATTTAGATGGCAGGGAGAGAATATCTGGGCAGACTCTGCTCTTAAATTAATAATCTCTGTCACTATCCAGTAAATGACGTGACTTAAGTTGGTACTTACCTTACTGTAGAAGTCTATAATGTAAAGCATTAGCTCTCAGGTAATCACCTCAGGCTCACATTTAGTCAGTGGGAAGAAATACGCCCTTCAAAGAAATGATTAATTTGATAATAGATGCCAGCTCTAGGCTCAGACTGTGAAGACTTGTTTATAAAGGGAGCCCAGATGCCTGGTTTGGATGTTAAGTTACGGAGTGAGATCAGTCCTGAACCAACTGTGCTGATTCCTCTCTGCCAGCTGGAAGTGGAGCTTTGGGTGACTAAGTCAGAAATGGATACTGGTCTGTATGTGCTGACATTGATCCCAGTACTTGAATCACCCTGTGTTTGAAAGTACTTGAAGTGTGATTTGTTTCCAGCTAGGCCTAGTTTTCTCAATTGGGAAAAAAAAAAAAAAAAAAAGAGCTGAGAGGTCAGAGACTGATAAAGAGGATTCAATATAGGTTACAATAAGAAAAAATGACTTTGCTTAGGTTTCTTTCTCACAGATGAGGATAAAAATTGGAAGCTTAAAAGGACAGGAAGTAAGCATACTGGTCCCATCATCTAAAGTCTGCAAGTTGCAAACCCATCTCTTGTAGGTATCTTAACTCTTTTGCTGGAAAAAAACAGCATGCACGTGGCCCCTAAGTTCATAGACAGTGAAAAACCATCCACAGATCTATGTCTTTGTGTGATTTTGTGCTTATTTCAACTCTACTTTAAATGCAAAATCCAAAGGACTCAAGGACATGTGCATCATTTGTGATACTCCGTAGAGAATATTTTGTTCATAATGAAATAAATGGTTTGTATTCAGGCTCAGAAAGATTTGGATTATCCAGGCTTTTAATTATATAAACCAGACTTTGGTTTTTTTGTTGTTTCCTTTACATAATGGATCTAAACATTGCAGAGCAACTATTGAACATAAATAAATAATTGTTCTGATGGAACCAATATACACAGCACAATTCACTACATCCAGTTAGGTTCAGAATCTTAAAGCCTTTGAGGGAAAGGACTGTAATGAACAGAAACAATTTAGAGGATTCGGTCTCAGCTATTTGCTAAGAAGCCTAACATTCAAGTTACAATAGAACTGCAGAATAATTAAGCAAGTAAGCTGGGATGGTAAAAGGACATATTGCTAGTATTTTATGTAGCATTGACAACAAGCTTCATGACCTTCACTGTGAATGTTACCTGATTGTGGAAAAAAAAAAAAACAAACAGAAAAAAGTATTAGAAGTCTTTATAAAATGTACTGCAAGAAATGATGTGATGTATTAGTAGCATATTAGCTTAGCAATACTGGACAAAAATACCAGAAGAAATCAAGTATTTCTAGAAACTGGAGATATACACTAAAATGTTAGAAATATTTTCGATACTTTCATACTGAAGATAAGAAATAGCACACAGAATAGCAAGCTAACACATTCATTCCCAACTGGGAATGCAGTAGATAGCAGACCAGATTTAGAACTCACCTAAGCCTTTATATACAGGACGACTCAACCTCAGGCAAGAAAGTTTATTCTTTCTTCTGGTCTCATCTGTCAGTGCTTCCAAGTTCTTTTTCTTGCTGAAAACCAAACTCCTGAAATTCTCAGCCATAAATTTGACCAAAGAATGGGAAATTTTAAGGGAGTATTGTTATTTTTCTCAGTTTCCTGAACCCAAATTCCTAATTGAACAGATACAAGTATGTTTTGTGTATTTCTTCTGGGTGGAGAAAAACAGCATTATTTAATGGAAAATGGACAGACTACTGAATGGTGATGTGTCCGTTTTCTTAATATAATTACTTTTGTAAGTGAATACACTGAAAATAAATCACTGGAGACAGTAACGGTAAGGAAGACAAATGGGTAAAACTATACAGTATGTTTTGAAATAAACCCAGCTTTATGGTATTTTTTATCTGGGGAAATACTACATTCAGAGGTACCAAAAACTTACAAATCATTATTTCAGTTTCCTGTAAGCTGCAATATGACCTTTAGCAATGGCTGAGAACTGAACCACAATGCAGTTTGTTTAAGGCAAAGAGTTTCCCTTTCTTGAATCAACACTAGGTCAGGCACCATCTGCTTCTGTATGGAGAACACATATCCCACAGGTGGAGGAAAACAAAAGTTTAGATATTGGTGGGAATTTCTATAGCTGAGGCCTAGATTTAATCTCATTTTTAACTTCATTTATAGATTTTTTTTTTTTATTTTTTTTTTCTGAATCACAGCACAAGCTGTTGGACTCAGTTTTTTGTTCTTCAACTTGGAAATGTTGCCACCAAATGGGAAAGATAGTGGAGACCACAAAGTAAAATCATTATAGATCATTATAGTTGTACAGTTGGAATGGGGAGCTAACAGTAAAGGAACTTCACAATTTATTACTCACTTAGTTCTTTGCAATGCCAGCTTTTTACAGACTTTTATTTCTCCTGAGTTCTGCACTTCAGGATGGCATCCTAATGTGGGATTTCTTCATGGTTTAATTTTCAAAGAAATCACTGTTTAAAAAATATACATTGATTTTCTCAAGGAAGAGTGATTTCAGTGGTGTAGAGGCATCATAATGAGCAGGAAATGTATAGATTAATTTCCTCATGGAGCCAGCTCAAAGTCCTGAGTAAACTTTATCAGATACCAGAAAACAGCCTGGTTACTTGAAAGAGGATACAAATACTGTTTGTAAAAGCATTGGTTTGGTGGTTAGTTAGATGCATTTGCAGCACAATGTGGCTGTCCCAGATATGTTCTAAAGAGGAGGATCAAAGTGAAAAATAGAAAAAAAATTCTGAGCAACATTTTTAGTGATCTGCTCTCATCATGTCTCCATCTGAGTATAATGGGCATTTTTTTTCCTGTCTCATTTGTCTGTGTATTCCCTTGTGGGTGAAGGTTGTGTATAAAAATGATTTAATTGGCAAGAAGAGAAAATAGTTCACTTTTAAATTCCTGGAACTTTAAAAAAGTTATTTATTGAATAAAGGACAGTTAAATAAAATTGATTCAGACTTTCTACCTACTTTTTAATCTCTTATAGAATCAATTGAAGTAATTGGACTAATGACACATTTAATTTGAAATATTTTTAGATTACTCATAATTGATTTCAAGACATTGACTGATTGCTGTAAAAAAAGCCTGGTTTTAAGCAGCTGACAAGCTGATGACAAGCATTAATGGATTTTGAAACTGAGAATGTGAATTGGTGAAGGAATTTTGTCAGAAGAAAATTCATGTTTCTCTTATAAAAAGTAAATGACAATGAAGATGTATGCTGCAGCTCTGAAAACACCCTGAAAACTGAGTTTGAAACTTTCTGGCAGGAGGTATAATGACATATAAATACAACAGCTATGCTCAAAAAACAACAGATTTAAGTTCTAGTCACTTGTGTCACTACTGATCTACAAATATGAATCCACCAAAAGTGTGTAGGCTAGTGAAATTTAAAGAAAGAGAACGAGCACAAATGCCATAGTAAGCCCAAACCATCTCTTTAGGGAAGAAATTCCTCTGCTATTAACAATCCAAGGCGTGACTGCCCTTAATTAAGTGCTCAATCCTCAGTTAAGATGTTGCACACCAGTTTTAAGTAACTTCTGCTCTATTGGACATACTTGTGGGTAGGTCATGAGTATCTGTGAAAACAGAATGCATACTTATATTATTTTAGTACTTCAGTTCTGGTAGGAGAACAAAATAAACACGGCTATTTTACTGTTCTCAAAGTAAAGTGGATCTGTACAATAAGTTCGTAACATCTGGTAGAGCAATAATAAAGCTATTTGATGATCTGCAGTAGTGGCGAAAGGTTTCTAGATTTTAATTAGATGTCTTGGACAGGAGAGAGAAGGGCTGACTGTAACTGTCAGGGAATATAATAGTAAAATACAGAGTATTTGGGTGTGTAAAAAATAACTGAAGTCTAGTATTTCTTTAGAGAGTTGACTGTGGTGTATGTGTGCAAGGCTGACTTTCTTGTGGTCAGTATAGCTTCCTGCCAGGACAAATTAAAGGAGGGGAAAACTGAGGGAGATGACTTGAGGCATAAAAGACATCCTCAAACATTTTTCATTTTGATGAAGCCATTAAAATTCTGAATGTGATTGTATTCAGTGCAGTCATCCACAAAGAGCTTGAAGGTGAAAATGGAACTTCTTTGTTTTTGCATCTGGTATGTCAGTAATGGCCTGTTTTCAAGGAATAGAGATTAGGAATTAATATATTTAGAAAGAGGTGGGTGATTTTCATAGAACTATAGAATCATAGTATCACCACAGTTGGAAAAGACCTCCAAGATGATCAAGTCTTATTGTCCACCTACTACCAGTATTTCCCCACTAAACCATGTCCCTTAATACCTGATCTAAACATTTCTTGAATGCCTCCAGGGACAGCAACACAACCATCTCCCTGGGCAGCCTGTTCCAGTGCCTGACCACTCTTTCAGAGAAGAGGTTTTTCAAATATCCACCCTGAACCTCCTTGGTGCGACTTGAGGCCATTCTCTCTCATCCTTTTGCTACTTAGATGGGAGAGGAGACTAACCCCCACCTCACCAGAGCCTCCTTTCAGGTAGTTTTATAGGGCAATAAGGTCCTCCTGTGCCTCCTCCAAACTAAACAATCCCATCTCCCTCAGCTGTGCCTCATAAGACTTGTGCTCTGGACCCCTCACCAACTTTGTTAACGTTCTCTGGACATGCACCAGGTCCTCCATATCTTTCTTGTGTAGAGGGGCCCAAAACTGAACACAGCACTTAAGGTGTGGCCTCACCAGAGCTGAGAACAGGGAGGTGATCATCTCCCTGCTCCTGCTGGCTACACTCTTTCTGATTCAAGGCAGGATTATTGGCTTTCTTGGCCACCTGGGCACACTGCAGACTCATGTTCAGCTGGCTGTCAACTAACATTCCCAGGCCCATTTCTTCTATACAGCCTTCCAGCCACTATGCCCCATGCCTGTAGCGTTGTATGAGGTGATTGTGACCGAAGTGCATGACAAATCCTCCAGGGCTCTCTCAGCATTCTTGTCAAATCTGTGCATATTTGTGTAAATACATGTGCATATAAAGACATGCACACCAGTTTTACTGGATTGCTGATTCTCAGACCATAAAGGTAAGCAGTTAATCATGGAAAACTAACAGTGTCCAGTGATAAAGTAGTAATGATGTTCAGGAGGTGAACAAGATGTTGTTGTTCAAGTCTGACATTGCCATTTCATTGGAATCTGGAACAGCTGTTAGTTATATTAATATACCTTTATCTAACATGAAAAAGGAACACCTGATATAATCAATCAATGCATTTCCTTTTTTTTTTTTTTTTTTTTTTTTTTTCAATAACCACCTACCACTGGTAAGTCTGGTTTTGTGCTTAAGGCACTCAAATAATTTCTGATTCCACAGCATACTGCAGAAATTCCATATCCATTGATTCTTCATTTTCTGCTACTGAATTTCAGTCTGTTTCTCCTAACGTGGTCCTGAATACCGTCCAACTCTTTTTGCCTGAGATTTTAATCTCTCCCTTTCCTGACAGTTATTCTCTTTTTTTCTGTCACCATTTGATGTCATTGGCATAAGATGTTTGTGCAAAGGTTCTTAATGCCTTCTGTCTCAGAACTACTTTTTATGAAACTACTCAAGTAACTATCAGCAAGCAATTCTCTTTCATCATACTAGTTGACGTTTCACCTTGTTCTTACTAGCCTTGCAATTCTGTTATGAATTTCTATTTTTTTCAAACTTGTCTTCCATTAAACGTG
>PPHD01011601.1:0-18695 GCA_002909625.1 Bambusicola thoracicus
TTTTTTCTTGCCAGTACTCTAAAGTGAGCACGACGAGCAGTCTTTAATTTGCCTCCTTCTCACAGACTGAGCACTGTTGATTCATTCAACTCGGCAAGGCTAGGCTGCTCACTAACCTATAGTACCAATTTATATGCTAATCGCCTTCGTTTGTAAATCAAGCAGTCTTCTCCAATGCCTCCCCCCACCCTAAATTCACTGGTGCGATATGCAGTCCATCTCTATACACGGGGCTGGGAATTGCCAACTCTGAGACACAAAAGCTATCAAATCCTAAATAATTGGATCATTGATAGAGTTCATCCCTGTGGATTAAGTTGCTGTTTCATCTCAGCCTCTCACCTGCTCAGCAGGAGCCTTTCTAAAAGAGTTTTATAATTAGCCAAGCCTGGGAAAGGTTGTAAAAAGGAGATCTCTCCTTTTCTTTTCTATCCTCCAGTTTTCTTTGATTTTTTTCTTTGTAACTCAGAGATCTCTCTTGGAAGGAAAAGTGTGGACAAGGAGTGACACCACTGTTTTCCTAGACCTCCTATCTACTTTTGAACCAGTCTGCAAGCACCTGAATAGGACAAGTGTGGCAGCTGCCTGTCCATAATCAGGGAACAGGTGGAAATCAAACTGGACCATTCAGGTCCCTCTCTATCCAAGATAGTGCCTTGCTGAAGGACTCCCCATGGACCAGAAATATTCACCCTGGTATCCCAAAGGAAAGTCCTAGCCAAGTTCATAGCGACCTTTACCAAAAAAAGAGATGAAAGTTACAGAGCAATCACACACTTCCAGAGGTAAACATATCTCTTCAAAGAAGCACTTCCTTCAAGGTATTTGTGCTTAACATGGTTTCTTGCTGGCAGATTTTGTGTTTCTTTGCACCCAAAATGATCCCCACTATGTGCTATTCCTGTATGGACAGGAGAAACCTACTACTGGTGTCTTTTGGTGAATTCTAACTATTTACTTTTGAATACAATGACTGTATGAAATTCTGCAATAGAGGTAGGTGTGTTATAAGCAGCAGAAGGCTGAGTTGTGAGAATTATATTAGTGAAGCAATGGAACAGGTTGCCCAGTAATGTGCGGATGTCCCATCCCTGGAGGTGTTCAAGGTCAGGTTGGATGGGGCTTTAAGCAACCTGATCCAGCTATAGCTGTCCCTGTTCATAGCAGGGGAGTTGGACTAGATGTCCTTTAAAGGTCCCTTCCAACTCAAATGGTTCTATGATTCCTTATCTCACATACTGAAGGTCAGGCACTGTGGTCTAAGCACTATGACTGATCGCTGCAATGGCCTGTTCTGAGAGAATCAAGTTGGTTGTGTTTATCTCTGCAGCTACAGTCCTGTTCTTCTGGGAAAGAGAAAGAAGGGGAATCCTCTGTCCTGTAACCCACTGGTTTCCTCTAACATCTTTCTTTCTTAATCCATTTCTCTTCCAAACCAACTTCATCTTATTACTCCCCAGTTCTCCCTTGTGGCCAAGAAGGTCAATGGTATCCTGGGCACATGAAAAAGAGTGTGGCCAGCAGGCTGAGGGAAGTGATCCTCCCCCTCTACTCTGCTCTGGTGAGGCCACATTTAGACTACTATGTCCAGATCTGGGCTCCACAGTTCAAAAAAGACAGGAATCTTCTAGAAGGAATACAGTGGAGGGCCACAGAGATGATGAAGAGCCTGGAGCACCTCCCACAAGCAGAAAGGCTGAGTGTCTGTTCAGTCTGGAGAAAAGATTGAAAGGGAATCTGATGAATGTTTATGAGTATCTAAAGGCAGGTGGGAGGCAAATGGATGAGGCCAGGTTCTTCTCAGTGGTGCATAGCAATAGAACAAGGAGTAATGGCCTAAAACTTGAACAAAGGAAGTTCCATACAAATGTGCGGAAGAACTTCTTTACAGTAAGGGTGACAGAGTACTGGAATAGGTTGCCTGGAGAGGTTGTGGAGTCTCCTGTGGATATATTCATGACCTGTCTGGGTGCCTACCTGTGTGACCCATTGTAGTGTATCTGCTTTAGCGGAGGGGTTGGAGCCGATGGTCTCTTGACGTGACTTCCAACCCCTGCACTTCCATGAAAAACTGAGCTGTCTCTTAGTTTAACTATGTGGTCTTGGATCCTCTGAGATTTTGAATGGTCTTTCTCAGTGTGAATCCCTCTTCTTTGATCTTCTCACCAGGATCATGACTTTTGCCAGCCCTAGGACCCCTCCATGACTGATCACACAAAATCTTCCAGAGGAATCTCACCAGGCTCTTGCAAAATGTCATCTCCACTTCTTTATTGTACTGGAAAGGTCTTTCCTGTTAGCCCCCAAGTATGACATTTGATTTTTGTCTAATTGATGATTAAAATACATCCAAGCCTCTTTCCTTTGTTGCTCCCATCTGCTGAGCCTCCTGGGCTGCCGAATGAGCCTGGGCTTAGCTTGACAGTGTGCTTTATGCTATGAAATGTTACTCAGTGCCTCTCCCTGCTCTCACCAGGCATCTAATTCTCCTTAGATGATGTCTCAATCCTTCTCTATATTGACAGCATCCCTGAAATGTTTGCCTTCAAATGTTTTCTTAGCAAACACCTATCTGTTTTTCAGAGGCATGAAGCAAACACACTAAGTAAGAAAAATCCTGCAACTTAACTGAGGAATCTAACTGCTGACTTCTATCTTGCTCTCATCATAGCCTTTTCTCTCCCAGCATCTTACTTAAAATCATGGAATCATAGAATCATTTAGTTTAGAAAGGACCTCTAAGATCATCTAGTCTAATCATCAACCCATCACCATTATGCTGCTTTTCTGAGCTGCTGGAAATTATCCATGTAACCAAATAAAGCAAATAAATCTTTATTGTGAAAAAGAATGACAGTATTTTGATCATTATTATTAAGACCCCATCACTGGGAAGGAAAACCTTACTGTGTAACTGAGCCACATGATATCCCTATTAAGTACCACCAGGTTCTACCAAGCAATGAGGCTGATTTGTCACAGTCAAGCATCCAGTTGTACTCCATCTATCCAGAGGCCAAGAAGTGGTCTTGGCCTACATGGCTTCTAGGGAGGAATCATATGGTTGGAGCTTGGCCATTTCTTCTCCTGATGGATTTTCTGTGCTTAAGTCAACTCTCTGCCTGTCCCTGTGCCCCTGCATTTCAAACAGGTTGCCATTCCTTTGAAGATGGAAGCTTCTCATTTCCCATGTAAATTCAGAAAGCTCACAAGTGATCAAAGGCTATGTTGGCTGAGGCCTCAAAATCCAAATTACAATATTTATAACAGGTCCAAACATGAGCTAACACGAAGAAACTACCATTTTTTTCAGACAACAATTGATCAAAGCCAAGAAACTCCCGATACATATTAAGCGACCCTTTGATTTTCCATTCCTTGAAAATCCTCTGCCCACACAGCTCAGGAGATGACAGTTTGCTCTTTCAATCAATTATTTCCATTGAACAAAAACTCCCCTGCACTTCTCTTTCTTCCCACAGAATCTACCTGCTCCTTTCTTTCCTGCTTTCAAATCAAATCACTTCCAGTATTTGCACAACTTTCTTTGCTCATTGCTCCACCTGTGGAGAGGTGGCTTGATGAAGTATTGCCACAAATGTAATATTTTAGTTTTGAATTTCCATGGCCATGATGTTGGCATCTTCTATTAGCTATGTGCCAGCTGTAACAGCAGGTCACTTCACTACAAAACCTGCTGGACACATGGGAAATATAGCCATGTTAGGTGCCATCACCAGTAGTCAGCATGCTGAGGAAGGTGAATTGTAGAAAAATGAGTGCATTTATACGAAATGATGTTGAGAAAACTTGTAACACTGGAAGTGAAGTATGCATCTCAGAGATTTCCTTTTAGTGTCTGCTCTGCAGCAAAACTCATGCTGTATCCTGAGGTGCTGCCCCAAATAAGGATGTAAACTTGGTTTTTACCTCTGTGTGCTGAGCTCTTCTCTTTTCACGCTGGTCCTGGTCTCTGCAGGAGGGCAGCAAATTGCAGGGTTTATAATTAAATGGCTCATTCACAGTTGCAGTCACCTGCAGGAGTCAAAAATGAGCCAGCCCTGTAGGATCAGGTGAAAAATTCACTCATGCTTTTGCTGAAGCTGAACTTGATTGAACTTGATCTAGTTGGTTGAAAAAATCAGTTTCCTCATCATAAACAGAAGAGAGGAAAAACACATTACACCAATTAACAAAATAAATGAATAAATAAATGAATCATCATCAACAACAACAAAAAGCGTTGCAAATAGACAGATCTAAAAAATGCTCCTGTAGCTAATTGTTGTTTCCTGCTTAATTCCTGTTCTCTATCCAGAGTTCTCTAAGCACATTTTTCACATATGTCTTAGCTGCTGAACATCTTTCTAATGTCAGTTTGACTGCACAAATGCACTGTACTTAACCTGCCTCAATGTATTGCAGTGGATGTGCGCATTTCCATGTGTGTTTGATTATGTGTATGAAATAGAGGGTATATGAACATGCTTGTGTGTATACATGAAAATATATATGGAAATACATATATGGAAATATATATGAACGCATCTGTAAGCATATGGTGTGCAGTTGTCAGAGGTTTGGGGTTAGACTGTCACATTGTACCACTTATGACATATTTCTCCATGACCGCTGTGTAGTTCACGGCAGTGACTCTCATTGCAGGGATATACTTGCACACTCAGGCAGGTGCAAAGTGTTAAAGCATTCCTGGTACCAATCAGAAAATTGCCTGTCACTGCTGACTCTGCTCAGGTCGCTCCGAAAAAGGACTATCAGCCCCTCTCCTGCATTGACTTAAATATTCAGGCATGTACCTTAATTTTTTCAAAGATATCTGGATTAATTAACCAAATACCTTGATGATGTCCTGTAATAAACAAGTGTTTAACACCTGCCCAGCTGGTGCAGCCAACAGGGCTGTACATATTTACACAGTAGAAAACTTGTGTTTGCCATGTTATTTACTTCAAGTTACTACAGATTTGGCCTTTTACTTTAAGGGCTTTTAGAATCAATGGGAAGTGATGGTGGTGAGGATTCAGCCCTATTAAAGGGGATTGTACACACTCAGCAGGAGCCAAGAGATGCTGATTTTCAAATAAGAAATGAAGGAAGGGAGCTCAGTTTGCATGGTTGACTTCTCTTGAGAGGATTAGTAAAGAGGCTGATGAGTGACTTAAGGCTAACTACCTCATTCCCCTGGGTCTCTTTCTTGGCATTACAGATGTAATAGGTACTCAACTTGCTAATGAACCAGAGTAATGAGTGATGTTCATTACTCAAACATTACATGCATACTGTCAGCACTGTCTTGATGCTATTTCATTGTGTCCTAAAGACCAGAAAGAATGATTTTGTCCATCCAACACGAAGTTCTGCATGGCCTCAGCTTAGGAACTGTGTTTATCTTCCATGTCAACACAGAATCATAGAATCATAGAACACCCCAAGCTGGAAGAGACCCATAGGGATCACCAAGTCCAACTCATAAGTCATCTCCAGTGCTTGGTAGGAAATTGGTCTACACATGGGGCTTGCAAGCAAGATGGAGTTTTGAGACTAAGATGCATAGAAGGCTTTTTGGATAACCATGAATGAAAATAGCTCTGAGCAAGCAAGCACCAGGAGAGGTCATCCACATGAGTCTCATGAGGAATCCTTACTCAGAAGGCTGTTGAAAGCTACTTTGAAGATGTTTTCTATTTGTACGAAATCTACAAGGCAGACATATCCCTGGAGAGGCACTTACCTCATCTTGGAATTTGAAAATAAGAAAAACAAAATAAACAAACAAAGCTACTCATCTTCTTTCTTTTCTTCTCTGTTTAGATCACAACAACAGCTCAGGAGCAGATAATCAGGCTCAAACTCATCTTATCTCAGATGCTCAGTTAGCAGCACAGTGAGCCCAAGCAATCCCTTCAGCCACAGAATAGAGATAAATCAGTGCAGAGGTGTAGATACAGGCATTCTTTGTTTGCCCCATGGCTTCAGACTGCAAGACAGGATCATGGGGTAATGAGACAATTTGCAAGGCTCTCAAGAGACTGAATTATGCTGTGGCTCTCCCTTGCAGCCTTACCTCTTCATAACTATAGTGTAAAAGAAAACCACCTAAACACACTGACCTCCTCCGTCTTCTGTTAATTACTGCATTGCTGTTAGTTACAATTCCATGAGCATTGCAAAGATATATGCTCCCCTTTTCCATGTCTCCTTGATGAGAAACAGCAGCACTTCCTGACCCACCTCCGGGGCTGCAATCCCAAGTTTTGGGTCTGAGATCCCAGTTTGGGTTCACCTGTCCTCCCAGCCCCTCAACTTTCAGTGTGTCTGTTGGTTAGTATTTCCCTAATCTGCCTGCTAACTTTATATGATGATGGTATGGGAAATGTTGGGCTAGGAACACTCCTGGCAGGAAGGATGGAGAATATCTAGGACATATATGCTGCTGATGAAGAAGGGCTGGATCATGGCTCAGGAGATGGGGGATTAGGATAATTCCCTCAAGGCAGACCTATACCTCTGCAAACATTTCATACATTTCAGGATATCTCACAATGGGCAGATAAGGCTCTAATTAGAGGCTTACGGTCTCTGGAGGGTGAGCTCCTCCACTTGGAGAGATACCATGAGAGATTTCCATATAGCAGTAAGAACATCATAGAATCACAGAACTGTTTGAGTTGGAAGGGACCTTTAAAGGTTATCTAGTTAAACTCCCCTAAAAATGATCAGGGACAGTAATAATAACAGGTATCCCTCATGGGCTGGTGTAAGCTAAAAGGTTTTAGCCTGTCTGCCCACAGCCTCCTATCTTATTTTGACTGAGCACACCAGTTGTTGAGATTGGTTATGCCAAGCACAGTGTGCTGTCATCTGCTTCTACTTGCAGGTGTCACAGCAGGGATGCATCACAGAGAATTGGTCTGAGGTCCAATTAGTTCCAGTGAGATCAAGAGTAGTCATTACTTCTGGGGACATGCTGAGCTGTGATGGCTCTGGACCAAAGTCCTGGAGAGCAGTAATGTTGGATCAAATTTGGCAGACCCCCAAGCCTCCTGCAGACCTATCCATAAACCTAAAAGGACTATTCCTATAGTCTATACCTGTAAACCTCCAGATGATGGAGCAGAGTCAAGGAAATATGTTCCTTCTGAAGAATTTCAGCCATTCAAGGGTGAATGCCAAGGAATTTAATATCTCTAGCTCAACTCATTAATTGTTGTCTTTCAGGAGTGATTTGCTCAACTACTTCGTGCACTGAGCCATGCTCCTGGAGGTGACAGAGGTGGAAGGGACATCGGGGTGAGACTGGGGTTGGCTTTGCATTGTGTGGGCAGTGGAGCATCATCATCTCCCTCGCCCCAATGGAAACTGTAACCCAGCATTGCTGCCTTCTGCCATTCACAGACTCATAGAATTGTTTAAGTTGCAAGTGACCCTTAAAGGTCACCTAGTCCAATTCCCCTGCGATGAACAGGGACACCTAAAGCTAGATTAGGTTGCTCAGAGAATAATCCTGCCTAATGTATTACATTTCAGCACCTTTTGACATACACTGGGAAGAGGGCAGCAAGGCTTCTTTTAGGGATATTCATGGAAAAGCGGACTGGGGTGCACAGAAAAGAGAACTCTTCATGCCTTGGAAATATGAATAATGATGGAAGGTGGTTTTAGAGTGCCAAGAAGCTACAGGCTAAAGGCAAAGAATGGACCCAAGAGGGTGAAGTTTGGTCCTAGACTATGGCTCTTCCAGTGCAGCAGCTTGCAGGTCCAGGAGAGGTGTTTCCCAGCACCCGATCATGATGCAAACCACATGTGGGGCGCTTTTAAAAAGCAGACATCGCTAGAGTTTACACCTATTTTATTAGAAATAAGACACATTCATTTTGTGCTCTGAAAACTGTACAGAAAAAAAAAAACCTGACAAACAGGGGAGGGGAGGGGAAGGCATGGTATGGGGCAGGGCAGGGCGAGGGAAAACAGAATTAACTGGAAGAATTGAGCAGAGAAAGTTGAATATCAACAGTTATTAAACAAACATTTATCTCTGTAATTACATAACACTGTTAATGTCCTGCAAATTGGCTGGAGTGAATGGGTGAGTAGGAAAGGTCTGGGGAGGAGAGGGGAGGTTTGGTTGGGCATGTGAGGGGAGGAAGAAAAAAAAAGAGAAAAGATTTAAAACACAGTATAAAGATATCTGTACGCTAAAATTCATTATGTGTAACTATAATAATTACAATATCATACAACCCGGCATCTGAGGGAGGCCTTTGTGCTTTCCTGTTTCATAGAATAATCTAAAATTGGATGATAATATCACAGTTTTTATAAGTAATAGTTCTCCTTATTTTTAAAATGTTTGGATTTGTGGGTTTTTTTAAGTTTTTCTTTCCATTCATCCAGTATATCACACACTTAATGGCAAGGTAGATGCCACTGTCCTTAAAGACCAGTAACCCACATGGCCCAATGGAAAGAGGAAGCAGAGACGTTTGCATGTCAAGCAATGTCTCTCAATGAGAGAAGCAAAACTGGGGTCAGGGATTGGTTCACCTCTTGTATTCATTCATTTTCCCTAAAAATGGTAAATAATAAAAAAAGAAGACAGTCAAACACGCAGTAACAACACAGACCCTGATCAAGTTTTACTGCTGTCTGGAACAATATGGCCACTCACAAGCAGAAGTTTGGCACCACACATCTCCAAAGCTGGGAGAGTTGTTCCAAATGTCATAGAATCATAGAATATCCCAAGCTGGAAGGGACCCATAAGGATCACACTGTTGAAAATGATAGGAAAAGAAGAAAAGAAATAAAAGTCTGCATGAGATGTCAGTGGTTTATTTTTTTAAGGATAAAAATACTGCACAACACTTTTGGGAGTGAAATGTAGAGGATTTTTTTTTTTCTTTTTTGTAAATAACCTTGAGAAATGTATAATGAAAAAAAAATTGCTATTTTTTAAAATGTTGAAATAAAAAGACAGCATTTTATGAGGAAAAATGACCCACTCTACTGACCAGCTCCACCTTTCTGTTCTTGTAGGAATATAAACCTGCCCGTTGGCTCTGGGCATTGGGGAAGGAGAAGAGCCAATGAGGGGAATATAACCACAGCTGAAAATGAATGAAGCAAAGTGAGGTATTGCAAGTGAGCAGCGATGGGGCTGTGTGTTCCCACCATCCCAAAATTTCCACAGAGCAACTTGCCTTCCACCTTCAGTAGGTGGCATCCTCACCCCATGCCTGTGTATTCGTACGGCACAGAAAGGCATTCGAAACGACAAGAGCCAAAGAAAAGAAAGGTCTCGGGTTTCAAGTTCTCTTTTTATTGAAGAAAAGAAAAGAAGAAGGAAAAAAATAGATTATTTTTTGTTTGTTTGTTTGTTTCCAAGTGGACGTTATTCATGTTGTCAGTTTGTCTCAATGTCCTAAGGCAACATCTCTGTATACCAAATATCTCCAGGTACATTGGTGGATCTGTCTTTCCCTCTTTCTCTCTCTGCCTTCCAGGGAGGGGCAGCTTGGAACAAATCTGAGTCCAAAAGCAAGGAAAAGTAACAGAAAAAAACAAAACAAAAAAAAAAAGGATGAGGCCAAGCAGACCTTTGCAAGGCCCGTGCTGAGTTTATCTATGTAACAGTCAATGAAATGACCTACATTCTTCTTGTTGGTCTGTTTTTCTAACACCTTCAACCCTTTCCCTGGAGACGGGGCGAGCAGATTTTGGAGGTGGTTCCTTTCTCCAGTGCTTGTCCCATTCCTTAGGGTGCACAGGAGCTCCACCATGGAGGGCTGAGAGGAGAAAGCCCCACCTTACCTCTCTCCCCCTAAACCATAGGTGATGTGACTCTCACCACTACTTCCCCCCGGCCCCCTTAGGGACATGCTGCAGAGACGCCAAGACACCAGATCATGGGGTAGCATGAAGAAGTGGGAACGTCTCCTCAGGCACCGCTTGACACATCCCAGCTCCTTCCTTCTCAGATGAGATGATGAGGGAGAGGTGGGAAATGAGGACCGGCAAGGGATGCCATAGGTTGTGTCTCTTCCAGGACCTACAGCCACAACGCATCCTTGTGAGGCTCCTGGTGACGTCACCTCCTGTGCTCCCCATACAACCTCCATCTTCTTGGCTCTTGGTGGTGGCTTCTGGGTGTCCTTCTGCAGCTCTCCGTGGCACAGCAGGAAGGGTCCCGGCCTATGGCAGTGGCCCCAAAGCATCTCAGCAGGGCTCTTCCCCAAAGCATCTCAATAGGGCTCTTCCCCAACAGCTCCTCCCCACCCTCTGCCTCCTCCTCACTCTTTTCCAGGCTCACTTCTTCTCCAGTCCTACCTGGCAAAGCTCGTGTTGTCCTGAACCTACATCTACTATACTCTATAAAGCAATATTTCCCCACTCTGCTGAGAACAATACAAAAGTTACTCCGTCTTACCAAAGGTTTCAAAAGAAACCAAACACTTCTCTCACTCGGTTCCGATTTAATTTAATCATTTCTTTAAAACGTGGTTTTGTTTGTTTGTTTCATTTGTTTTCTGGAAAAAAAAGTCCCTTTCTTCCCTTTCCGCTCAGACCTCCGTCTGAAGGTCAATAATGTCTTGTCCCACCAGAGGGATGGTGGCCCCTGTTTTCTCCCACTCTACAGTTTTTAGTTCTAGGGGAGATTGTGCCACAGGTTCGATGTCCTTTTTAACCCATGATGGCGGGGACTGGACTTTCCTGATTCCTTCCCAGGGTCTCTTGTTTGGTGTCTGCTGTTTTTCTTGCTGCGAGAGGAAGAAAGTGTAAAAGAAAGAAAAAAAATAAGAGATAAAGATTAGACAAAGGTTAGATGCAACAAATGCCATTTTTTCACCTTCCTTACTCTTATACCAAAGTAAATCTTTCTCATCCAAGATAATGTGGGATTTCAATGAAAATTTCACTTGGTGTCTATTTTCAGGAAGAAAACCTAAGCTTTTTTCCTTTGCTGTCTCTAACACAGTACCTAGATACTTCAGCTTTCAGCCAAGGCTTTTGCCATTCACAACTCCACTGGAAAACTGAAAACAATTTTAAGAATTTAACATCATTTTCTATTTCTACAGGAAATCCCCATGTGAAAATGCAGATTACACTGAGGTCTCTTTGAATGTACACTGACCGTATTTTATGTAGATGAGAAGACATTTATTACGTAGCACAGCTATTTATGGGCAATGGAACTACGGTATACTGGCTACTTTGCCAGTGAACCCATGCTGTTAGATGGGCTGTAATGTCAGCTCTGGGGTTGAAAGCATTTCCATCAGCTCTACACAAAGCCTTCAAGGTTTTATTGACTGCTATTAGTCCCCTCCTCTGCTTGTGGTCCACCATGGATATCAGTCCTGGGAATGCCTTTCAATGTTTCTGCTGGTTTGCACCAAGGTAAGACTCTGTAAACTGGGTGAACTCTTGAAGAGGAGTTCATGTGACGATTTTAAATGAGCCATAACACTAAACTGGCGCCCTCCACCAGGAGTGATGGTTTTCACAATTAATTATCCCCACAAAACACTCTAATGCTGGGTGAGAAAATGCTTCACTACACGTGGTAGGAGAACAGAGCTCTTTTGAGCTGTCTGCCAACAAGAAAGTCGAGACTGGCAGAAAGGGTGGGAGGAATGGCAGCTGCATGGGAGTGACAAGGAGGGAAGAAGTCTGGAAAGAAGATGAGGAAACATGTGTGGAGATGCAGTCCAGGATGATAATGTCACCAGAATATATTAATGAGAGGAGATACAGCCACACATAGATTATGATTGCACTGTAGGATGCTGCAGAGATGAGTGATGCTCCATTTGAAACCTAAATGCCAATCTGATACACACTAATCCACCTGACTTGGATTCTGAATTTGTTCCTTCCTAGGAGCCTTTAGGTGGCCTGTGATTTGCAATGACGATGAGAAAGACATCGCATCTTCATCCCAACAGGGTTGGCTTTCATCACTTCACTCAAGCCACAATTTCTCCTTTTTCAAACTTTCACCCATTATATAAGGTTTGTTTGCAGTTCCTGCATCCCAGCAGGGATCTTCTCTGAATGAGTGTTCAGGCATTGGAACAGGCTGCCCTGGGAGGTGGTGGAATCACCATCCCTGGAGGTTTTCAAGAAATGAGGAGATGTGGCACTTGGGGACATACATAGTTCAGTGGGCATAGTGTGGTGGGGTTGATGGTTGGACTTGATGATCTTAGTGCTCTTTCCAACCTTAAAGATTCTGATTCTATAAGGGATAAGGCTCTGGGAGAAGTAATTTGGTGGCCAAAGAAACAAATGTATGAACCAAGTAAAGTTGGTCCTCTCTCCAATGGGATGGGAAAGCATTCTGAAATGATCATTGTTTTAATGCAAGGGGAGAAAATATGACTTTTTAAAAGACCTTTGAAAGAGAGGGTTTTTTTTTTAAAATCAGATTTTGGAAAATTATTGTTCAGAAGAGTGCAAAACACGTCAGTTTTTAAATTCTGCAGCTGTGGTTTGTACTAACCCCTATGACACACAGGTTCTCTTATACCCTGTGTTATTCTTACTTTATTTCATGACATAGTACAATGCTGATTACTAGCAATATGACAGAAAAGATGATACAATTGTAGACTAATTCCATTATTTATTTTGAAACTCATGTAAGAATTACTGTTAGTAAAGCCTGAAAAACCTCATCTCAGTGAGTGTTATAATGAGACACGTTCAAGCCTCCCTGACACGAAATTTTTACCTGTGGTGTTTCTGCAGACCATTAGTCTGCCATGGAAAGATGCAATGAGGTGGTGCACATAAAGACAAAAGCACAAATAGAGCAAAAACTGAAATGAAACTGTAAGTTTTCCAAAAGACAAGGAATTTGAACCTTTGCCACGGTTGCTCTTCTGAATTAAAAATACTTTTACTCCTACAACTGTTTCAGTGCCACATGTTTACTGATGTCCACTGCTGTGTTATTTAAAAGAGAGCAACACAAATGATTATATGCTAAAGTTCATAAATAATGCCACCTTTTCTCTCAAATGAAAGCCTTTCTTTGATGGTATTTTTACATCCACCTTCAGCATCAGGTCCTTCTATTCCCAACCAGACTGTTTCAAGAGTCCCAATGCCTGCCATGCTCCTGACCTTTAGCCTCTCCTTCACAGTGTGAAGATGCACCCAGATCTCATCATATGCACTGAACGTGGTTAGCAAAACTCAGAGCCTTTGTAATGAATGAGCTACAAAGTCAGAGCAGCTGTAAATCCATATATGGAACTGAAATAGGGAAAAAATGAATAACTTATGAGTTCAGATTGACAGCCATGATTTATGATTGGATATGTCACTGAGGAATAAGATATATGGGTTGCAATAATGACTCAGTAGTGATAAAATAAGCATTAAACCTTGGTAATTGTTAAGAAAGGATTAATCATGGAAATCATTAGGAAAAGAAAAGAGAGTGAAAGAGGAAACATAATTGTGACAGTGCACAACATCACTCAGCACCTTGAATATGTCATAGGCACTCCATGGGCTTCCCAACAGACCTTCCTCCCCACCAAAAAAAAAGATACAGTGCAATTGAAAAGGGTGGCCATGAACAAAGCTATGGAGCATGTTCTGTAGGAGGAACAGTTGTAGGGGCTTAAGGCTTTTCAGCCTTGAAAGATGGACCTGCTAGAGGTATATGACACTCAGTGGCATTATTGATGATAGGAGCAGACTACTGATGGTAGTGATCATCTCTTCCAACACAAGAGCTATTGGACTTGATCTTAGAGGTCTTTCCAACCTGAATGATTTAATGAAGTGACAGCATTCTGCTTCTCGTGGTCTTTCAGCACAAATCACTGGAAGATGGGGCTGATTTTTTGAGGCTGCATTATATGACTTCCCTGTCCTTTAATTTTCCCAAGTCACTTTGACTCTGCTAAGGAGAGGACACAGGGCTAGACTGTCCTTGGGTCTGTTGTTCCTATCTGGTTTATCAGTGCAATGGAGTGTCTAGTGATGATGAGTTTATTGATTAAGGCAAGAAGATGAAGTGGAATCTCAGGAGATCGCCAGATAGGGAGGGGAGGCTTGCTTTTAGCTTCTCACTTCTCATAAATGAATGAGACTTTTCTCATAACGCTGTAAGTGAAGGTGGGATGCATCAGCTATCCACTACCATAGAATCATAGAATCTCTCAAGTTGGAAGGGATCCATAAGGATCATCAAGTCCTACCATGCACCAGCATCCCCTAGAGTAGCATACGTGGCCGTGCCCCTGCATCAGTACAGAAAGACTGCATTTGTAAGAAGTAGGATGAGATAAGACAAGAGGAAATGGCCTCAAGATGTGCCAGGGGAGATTCAGGTTGGATATTAGGAAAAACATCTTATCTGAAAACTCAGATTCAGGTCAGGCACTGGAACAGGCTACCCAGTGAAGTGGTGGGGTCACTGTTCTTGGAGGAGCTCAAGAAACACGGAGATGTGCCACTGAGGGACATGGTTTAGTGGGCAATATTGGTTGAACTAGTTGATTTTAGAGGTCTTTTCCAACATTAATGATTCTATGATTCTATGAACTAAGCAGTTTAAGTGCCATCAGCCAGGCTGAGCTCTGGCAAGTATGCTGGCAGACTAAGGAAAGTCTTCACCTCTTGGCATGAGACACTGGGAATCATTACCAGGCTCCTGGGAAAAGCTCCTTTTCTTTCTTTCCCTTCATATGAAAGTGGTTTTTATTGCATCCCAGTTGTATACAGAAATGCCTCTGGGATCATGTTTCAGGTGGCACTGTCCTCCAGCCATGCTGGGGAGTATTAGCAGCCCTAGTGGATAGGGGGAAAACTGAGCTATGCACAGGAAAGAACAAAAATGAAAGAGGCGGTTGGGTAATCTGTCTGTAAAAGGCACTGGTGCTGGGCCAGGGCTTGGTGCCTTGGTGACAGCCAGGAATGGGCTGAGACAGGAGCTGAAAGCAGCAGAGCCTGTTCTGCCAGTAACTCAGTGAGACAGAACCATTACACTGGCTTGACATAGCCCAGGAGTTTCTGGGCAGTGGGGAGTGGAAAAGTGTTTATCAGTTCCTCTCTGGTGCCAGGATGGCAGAATGCAGTGCTTTGAATGAGGGGTTGGGAAGGGAGAGAGTGCCCAAGATGGCGTAAAATCTGACATACGGAGCAAACGAGTCTTTAACACAATGAAATGTGCAAGCTTCTAAGCCGTATTTCCTCTTTCTTTCTTTCTTTGTTTCCTTTTTCTTTGCCTTTCTATTTATTTATTTATTTGTTTGTTTTTAATGCCCAAATTTTATGGCTACCCTGAATGAAAGGAACTCGGTGCTTTCTACAGAGCACTCTGAGATAACTCCCCTAGAACCAGCTATTTCCACGCTGTGTTCATCGCCTCTAGTGTCAACTTGAAGGATATTTCGTGACCCAAATGGTCTCTCCCCATGACACTGATGACTCCAGGACTGGAATGAAGTTATTCAGACTGTATAGCAGGGAATCTGAAAGACTAATGTGGCTCATGCTGTCTAACCCATCTCTGGATGAGTGTCGATGAAAAGTGATTAGAAAATGGGAAAGCTGTCTTGTTTTTCTTACAGAACGATAAATTTTCCTTTCTTTGTTTGAAACAAGTTGTAGCTGCAATTACTTCTTCTTATAATACAAACCTCCAGAGATGATAGTTTATGTTGTGGCTGATTTAACAGAAAAGCAAAGTAAGAGGAACTGGCTCACTTTATTTAGAATTTCATATGGGGAAGAAGAAGCAGTAATGTCTGCTTTTAATTTGAATTCATGGAAATCAATTTAAAAGCTTGAAATATGCACTCACTGGGGTATCAGAGCATGGATTCTGCTTCTGTATCATCTGAAGTTCAGATGGTCTAACCTACAGGGGTTGTGTTGAGCTGGTCTAGGGAGATTGTGAACAGAGCCTTAAGAGCTCTATTGCAGAGCCTAAAGAGCTCCTTCCATAGACTTATAAAGAGCTCCCTGTTTGAAAGCCGTAGAGAAAGCCAGTGATCCCACCAACATGAATGGGCTATTCTCCAGGCTATTCTCACTGCTAATCTACCCAGTTAACAGATCATCCTATTTCTGCACTGAAGAAGCCATTAGTGAACATGGGCAACTGGGTGTTCCCCCAAAACACTGAAATCATTAAAAGGCTCTTCCACACCTCACAGGGGCAAACAGGGATGCCATGAGGGTATCAAGGGCACCCAAAGCATGAGTCCTTTGACATTCCTTTGCTTAACCAATCCTAATAACCAAGAGCTGCAATCTGCTGGTGGGCACCGAATGGTTTTGGAGTAGCTGATACCTGATCTGCAACAAAAGACAAGGCAGAAATTGACTGTCAACATGGAAGATACTTGGAATAAGAAATGTGGGTGCTGGATACTGAGGCATAGTTTTTGGATGGAGGAGGTGAACTGCTGAATGCTGGTACATGGGACACAAGGTAGCTGACAGATGGTTTATGGCTGAATGAAAGAAAATCTGACATAACTTTCATAACAAAATTTACTGTAGTAGTTATTATACTATATGTAGCATTCCTCCCTATAATTGTTACTATAATTCGACTTTTAATAGTTGTCAATTACACAAGCTTTTAAAAATGCAGAGTATTAACCACATGTCACAGGGGAGACACGCTACCCATAATCAGGGCTTCTCTTGCAGAAGGGCACAGGCACTCAATTTTCAGATTCCTCACTGAGGAACAAGCCTATGTTTGACACAGCCACCACCATCTGAATCTCAGCCCATGCAAAGGGGTTCCCATAGAGAGAAGCTGTATTTTCCCATCCAGGAAGAGAGCTGCCAGCTTGTGAGCCAGCACAAAAAAAAAAAGTGCAGGTAGCCATCAAGCAAGGGAATTAATTGTGTTAAGCAGCAGAGCATGCCAGGGAGACACGCAGCTCTGAATAGCAATGAGCTACAGTGCTGATCAATAGTCCTTTTTTCTCGCTACTCTGTTAGATGCCAAAGCAAATGCTGGTGGGATGGGCACTTCCTGCAGGTGTCTGAAGGGGCAAGCTAAGAATGTGAAGAGTAAAATAGAGTAGAAACAGTAGTAGAGCACAAAATAGGGAGATGTCATAGAATGGCATAGAAAAAAAAGAGTGCATATATTTTTCTACTTGGTTTTGGAGCAAGGGTTGGTCCAGGACCAACAGAGAGTTGGGATTGGATCTCAGAGCTGGGCTGAGAGCTGCATTATAGAATGAGTCCAGAGCCTTTATGTGAAGTCCAGGACAGGGTTACAGCCAAAGCAAAAGGCTTTTTAGCTGCCGAGAGCAGCTAATAGGAAAGAACAGGCAGTGTAGTGAAATTTGCCAAGCATTGTTCAGCGTGGCTTTTGCTGACCTCTGCACAAATAAAGATCTGCTGTTTGAAACAAAAGCAAAGCCAGATGCTGAGAAGGAGGGAGGAATATGTATGTGATTGAAACTTCTCTAATGGAACTGGATCAAAGGGCTCCTGCCAAGGGGGAAGGCAGGAGTGGCACTTCCATCATTTTCAAAGCTGGCATTAAACACAGAAGAAACAAAGCCCTGGCTTACCTTAGAGGCTACAAAGCCTCTGCTTTCATGCCATGCATTTGTAGAGCACGGGGACCCCTCCTGATGTCCATCCCAAGTGCAGGAATCTCTTTAGCAATTAACTCACAGGGAGAAGATGCTTTACCCTGACAATACAGACCTGTGCAGAAACATCTTTCCCATTTACTACAAAGCAGTTTGAAAGTACCTACTGTCTTCCTTTAATGTGGATGGTTCTCAGCTGAATTAATATAGACCATAGGAAACACATGCATGTAGGGGAAAGAAGGGAAAAAATGCCAAGAGACTGCCAGGTAAAGGGTAGATTTTTAAACTGAGAAACAAACTTGAAGCAAGATTCCCAGCAAAGGGATTTACATTTTTATCAATCACTAAATCACTAAAGCACAACTCAAAGTGATGGGAGCAAGCAGGAAGTACCAACCTAACACTTCAACATGCACCTATTTGGGCAGCAAAATGTGCTGCTACAAAGGGATACCTATGATCCTCATGGCTTGGATGAACTCAGGATGGTTGAGTTTCAATCCTACAGGATGTGCCCATCCCACCAGCACTAATGGTTCTAAACAGCACTGTTGTTCAGAACTAATTTTAAGACTCATTTCAGTGTTAAAAGTGAAGGATCCCAGATGCTGAGAGCACTTATAACTATTTAAATCACTCAGGATGTCTGGCATAGGAGGCTGTTTTGCTGTGATGCCAATCTTGCTTTGGTTGCCTCCAAACTTTTGGTCCCCTCCATGCTTCCTGACTGCAGATAAGTTGTCTAAAGGATAAATACTCAGGCCTCTTGCATGCTTCAACAGTTGATTGTCTGCTTGGGGTCCACACTGTACTCAGCTTGGTCCAGGCTAAATTGGAAGAGCAACACTATGCAACATCCATACATAAGATGGCTGCAAGTCAGCTGAGAGGAGGATGAGCAAGTAAATACAGATGTTCCTGAGCCAAAGTTCCTTATGGGGACAGAGGTAATCTATCCCAAAGTACAGCTTAACAGGAGTAAAGGAGTCTTTTCAGCAACCCTCATCTTCCTTGCCTCACCTAAACTTGAAGACTTCAGGAGAGATGAAACTGAATGTAGCCCATGATAAGGTCATACAG
>PPHD01011602.1:0-18695 GCA_002909625.1 Bambusicola thoracicus
TTTTTTTTTTTTTTTTTAAATCCCAGCACTAAGAAGGGCATCTAATATCCATACAGACAGATCCCTGTAACTGGAGGCATCCAAGGCCAGGCTGGATGTGGCTTTGGGCAGCCTGGTCTGGTGGTTGGTGACCTTGCACATAGCAGAGGGGTTGAAACTAGATGATCATTATGGTCCTTTTCAACCCGGGCAATTCTGATTCTATGATTCTAGACAGGGCTCCTTGAACTCTGCTGTAGCTGAAATCTGTAGCTAGTGAAACTCAGCTATGGTGTGCAGAAAACATCTTTGCTTTCCTCCATCTTCCCAAGAATGGAGGCAGCCCCCTGGAGATCTTCAGAAGTCTTCTGGGCAAGGACATGGGCAACCTGTTTGACATGGCCCTGCCTGAGGAGGGGGTTGGAGCAGATGGCTTCCAGCAGTCCTTTCCATCCCCATCCATTCTGTGATTCTGTGAACTACCAATGACCAGGGCTCTTACAGTGCTAAGACAGATTAAAATGCCTTAAAACATCTGGAGTGTCACAAGCTAATGGTCCAGAGTGCAACCAGAGAAGCATCCCAGGACCAAAGGCAATCAAATCTCATGGGCCATATGCTTTGCTCCTGAAAGCTAAGATGCTACAGATGACACACAGCAGAGGATTTAGCCCAGCATTTCTTGTTATATAAGCTAACACTAATCTTAAGGTGTTGGTCAGAAGGACATCCATTGAATGGTGTGTTGTCCTAGAAACAGGGATGGAAAGTTGCCTGTTCACCAAGCGGCACAAAAAGTGATGGAAGACAGAGAAGCAACCTGAGTTGAAAAGCTCCAGCAGCTGAATGTAATAATGACAGATGACATTTCTTACCACAGAGGTCCAGTAGCTGGTTTAGAGTTTCATGGCCCAGAGCCATCCTCAGGGCACTGCACATTCCAGAAACATCTCCAAAGCACCTTACAGTAAATGGTAAAGAGCAGAAAGCACTCAGGTGTCAAGGGAGCAGTTTGCTTCCCTGACCTCTGAAGGAGCTCAATTTCAGTGAGTAAAGATTAATTCATTTCTAGGTATGGTAGGTATGGCGAGGTAACTCCAGAAGTTACCAGCAATCAGCTCCACTTCCTAGACTGCCCTCAGCAGGGCTTGCTGTAGTCCACCTAGAAGCAACCCTAGGTTGTTTAACCTAAGATTATATCTGCACATCCCATTGGCATAAAGGCACTGTGCCTCTGGGACATAGACCTGTTATCCCCTACTTGGTGTGTTTTTGAAAGTTACATCCTGGCTGTGGGGTACTTTGCTGCTCTGGCATGGACGTCATGGGAAGGAACCATCTGCAAGACTCAGCCACGACTGCTCTTAGGGACAGTATGAGGTATGACAGGGAAGGGCTGGAGTTGCAGAGGAAATCCATCTCCCCAGGAGCAAGTACCACCCTCTGCAGAAGTTAGGTCCTCCCACTTGCCCTGGGTCCACATCCTTGTGGGTTACTCAGATCCTACAGGTCTGAGCTGAAATCCCAATGGTGTTTGCTGGCTCTCCACATGTGTTGACTCTGGAGAACTTATGTGCAGGTGCCTGGTGACCACAGCCACCACACTTATGTCTGGATGCTGTGTCCACAGTGTGGAGGTGACACACAGTGGCAAAGCTCCTGGCTTTTGAGGGTCTAGAATGTGCTGGGATGGCAAGCTGTACCTGAGGAAAACTGATGCTTTTCCTCCCACACATACACATCTTTGCCATCCTGGAGGAGAAGCAAGGCAAGAAGTTTTCTAAATAGGTTAATAACAACCTTGAGTTCATATTTCTCATGATTTCTCTGGCAGGAGCTGGGACCAGGCCCTCCTGGCACATCCCCTCAGGAAATCTTCCACCAATAACTGACACTTTTATTTTTTTCCCCTCGTGGTCCATGCTGGGGTATCCCACCAGGTTTTCTCTGTCTCCATCCTGTCCTCATCACTGCTGACACCAGCATGCCAGGTCTTACTGGGACATGGGACATCCCTCCATGCATCATAATTTCTGCCAGCTGAGTCTATTCATAGTGGGAGGGGTGGGAGAGCATGTGTGAAGCTTGTGTTGGTGCATCTCAGTGAGAATTTTGCAAGGCTGAGCTGATGCCCTTGCCAGGTTCATGCAACAGATACACCCCAAACCACAATCAGGATGAGTGTAAATGATCTTATCTCATTGCTCAGTAATAGGTATCCAATTTGCTGACTCCAGTTGCTTAACTCAAGTCTGATTCAGGTGTCTGTGGGCTTCCTGCAGGATGTGATGGCAGGAGGGGTAGGTGTGATGTCTGAGTGGCAGGCTTGGGAAATGGGAGGTGGACAGTGAAGACTCACCATCTGAGCTTCCCAGTAGGTCCCAGGGGTTTGAAACCCAAGCCTGGAGATGAAGAACGTGTATATCGATGTGTGTGTAACATGCAAAGCAGGAGAGAGGCTCCTGTACCCAGAGGGTGGAGAGTGCTTGCATGGGGACAGGACTCTGCTTCTGGGGTTTGCTGGGAGGGCAGGAGATGGGAGTCCAGAGCTGAAAGGACAATGGAAACTGTTCTCTCTGTATCCCATGAGAGAGAGATGCAAAACCTCTCTGTGGGTGGGAGGAGAAAACCCCTTACTCATCCCTTCAGTGCATCCATGCTTGCTCCTTCTGGGGCTGCTTTCATGGCTCATCTTGTCCTCCTCAGGCACTGGCAGACAGAAAGGCTGTGGGAAAAATGGTCTTCTGATCCTAGGAACATGTGATTGGATTTGGGAGCAGCTTACAGTGACTGACTGGCTCCCATCTGCTGGTTTCTGGATGCAGACTCCTGTCCTGCTCTGGAGGAGCACTGGGGCTCCTGTGGCCTTGGTGCTGGCTGTCTTAACACTCTTGTGTCTTGAGTCACAAGGCAGAGCAGTACTTGGGTCCCTGTGTCCCATATAGGAACTATTGGATGTATTCCTGGGCACAGAATTAGCCATATTTCAGAGTTCTGGTTCAGACCTGACATTCTGAGCATTTCCTACATCCTTTTTTGGCATCTACTTTTACAGACTTAAGGCTCTCAGTGTGTAAAGCCATGTTTTTTCCTCCTCCTGGACAGGCCAAGAAACAGTGACCAAGATGTTTTTCCTAAAGAAATACTGATTCTTTATCACTGAGATATTCCAGGTACGCGGTAGGGCCAGTCCAAGCCCCACTGTAACTCAATCCAAAAGGAGGGAGGGGAGCCATTGCTTCTCATCCTAACATCATTAAAGTCCAAATCCTTCACTTTTCCCCATCAAACTTCCTCTGAAGTCTCCAGATCCAGTTTGAAAGCAATGGCCCCAAACGACCCCATGTCCCATGACTGCTAGTACTTTTCAATACAGGAGACAACAGTAGAGAATATTCTCCCTTTCTTTAGAAAGGGGCTTTTCTGCTGAACTGGGAGATGGGTGCTTGGGTCCCTTCAGGCTTCAGGTGCTGCACTCACAAGAGGAGGCTCTCTTGTTTACAGCCCAATTATCTCCACAGCTGCAGGCAAACCTCTCAGGTGGGTTGTCCTTGCCAAATCCCTGCTGCATTATGGAATCTCAGAAATGCCCATTACAATGCATTTCCTTAATGCCTGCTTGGTTAAGGATGTTTAATGCTTAAACTAACCAGGGGAAAAATAAAAGAGGCCATTATGGCAATTCCCCCAGGATTCAGGATGATGTAAAACCAGCTGAAAGAATGAAAGTCCCAGTGAGGACAGCAGGCTTTGTTTTCATTTGCAACAAATGTAAGCAAGATACGTTGCACTTACTGAGATAGATTTAGGGAGCATCCAAGTGAATAGGTGGTTATAGTCTCTGACAGCCCTAAGGTCATAAAAGACAGAGAGTGCAGTTTTTTCCAATGGTCCTTTTACATCGGTTCTCTCTGCTGAAGGTGTAAGGTAGCAGGAATTTCCTTTCTGGGACAATATGAGACCAAGCAAGACATAGGGATGTAGAATTGTATCAGGGCACATAAATGAGGGAAGGAGTGTTAGCTACTTCACAGAACCCCATGCCTCCTGTCTGAAAGTCACCCCATTTCTAATTCAACCTTCTGGTACTTTCTGCCCTTGCATTTCCTGGAAAAGGAACATACCTTCCTGGGAATGGAAAACATCAACAGGACATCCATGCTCTTATGGTTTCTGCTCTCCAGACTAAAATTATCCACGGTTAATTTATCCCTAGTTGCGCTTGTGCCAACACAAACAATTCTTTTGCCTCCTCGTGTACTTAATAACAGCGGTATGTCCTGTCTTGGCCTTGAGTTCTCTGCATTACCTTATTTGAGCTCTTGTAGTCCACATAGAGATGGAGAGACCCCATTCACCTGCTTGGCCTTCTGATTCTTTGCACCTCTTCCACTTTCAGTTTGTCTTGCTTTGCATGGGTGCCTTGATCAACCTGTGGTAGCACAGGGGAAGCTCCTGCCGTGCATGGTGGAACAGTGCTTGAGACTTCCCTGTTCCTATTGCAAATGCCTCTCCCATCTATGGTACAAATACCTTGCTTTTAGCAGGTCTACACCTCCTTAGAGGCACCAGTCCAGGGTTACACTGGCTATGCATATCTGCCTCCAGCTGGGCTATTTGTTTTAGGTTTCTTTCATAGTCAGTAAAGAGAAATAGATCCTTCTAAAGTGAGCACACGGAATGAATGTCTAAAGTGACATCTGGGTGTATTGTGCTTTTGAAGCGATCATTTCTCTCCCCAGGGCTGTCTGTGCTGGGACTACTTGTGGTTAGGTGGGAAAGCAGTCACACTCCTCATTCCTGTGCACTTCCTCACCTAGTAGGGAAAGTTCTTGTCATTGCCCTTGACTCACACTTGGGGCTGGCTGGGTTTCATCCAATTTTTGTGTCTTCTTCCTTCAAGGTCTTTGAACTCTTCTGCTGTGGTGTTAAGCAGTAGCAGTGTCTATAAGCCAGGACTGGCTCTGCAGCTCTCAGAAGAATGACAGTCTGTGCAGAGTAGTGTATGGGAGAAGGTGCTGCCAAACACCCTATTTTGGGAGAGCTGTTTGTAATAGCTTCCCTTTTAGATGTGTTATTAAAAAGCTTTCTTCTGGAGCAATTGGTGCTTTTCCAGCGTACAGTAGTTCTTCTGGTATGCAACTGCTCACTCTGGAAAACGGCTTCTCTGTGGGAACAGCTTGTCATGAACGATGTTTATTCCTTGTAAATTGGGTCCAGCTTTATGATGAGAGTTAAATCGGATGCGACAAGGAACTGCCAGTGGCAACAGGCTACGTTCCTCAAAGTAACTCTGGGGGATTCAGTCCTATGCAACTTTTCTGAGTGATATTTTCTGAGTACAGAGACTCAATTCAAGGTCACATTTTGCTCCACTTGGCCCTAAGCAGACTTCATGCAAAGATCTTTTCACAAAATTTAAATATTTTTCTCACTGTTGTTTCATAATTCAAAGTCCAAACCCAGTTTTCCAGCTTCCATGCCTCCCCTCGATGTCTGAGGAACCTAAATTAGAATTGCAGTTACACCTTAAGTTTCTCCAAACACAGATGCTGTCAACAACTCTCAGCTCTGTAGACTGTTTCCTGGAGGAATTTCTCTAGTTTCTAACTCATGAGGGAGTGCTAAGTAGACACAGACATGAAATGAATACCTGGCTCTGCCAACCTGAAGATTCAAGGCAGGATGTTGAAACCATTGCACTCAACCCTCCAGCTAGAATCACTTACAGGGCTTACAAACTTCCTACTCACTCACTTCCTACCCTGCCTTGCCAGACAATCTATAATTTTTATTTTTAATGAAATCTTCTGAACAAGTCACCATATTGCTGTCAGGTAGATGATGGGCAGAAGGTGGTCAGAGGTGTCTTCCAAAAGCAGATTTCACAAGATTTCACTGAATCCTGCCACACTTTGACCCAGTGACCTCACTTGGCGTAATGGCTTTTGCACCAGGTGACCCAGGCACCAGTACAATGACTGACTCATTGCTGATTCGTATGATTCATGCTTTTCTCCTTATTGTATTGCACCACAGATCCTGGAATGGATGAATGAATTTGGCTTGGAGAAGATGTGGAACCCATTGATCCGAGCCTGTCCATTCATCCGACTAAGGAAAAGTCGGGTTACTCTGTTAAACTTTTTAATAAGAAAATTACACAGCTGGAGGCTGATTCAGCGCTTTGCAGAAGCCAAGGAGTTTCTGAGTTTATTCTTTGCCACTAGAGCCAGTAGGAAAACAGCCAAAGGGAAGCTGCTAGGGATCGAGTTCTTCCTTTAAAATTTCACCTGTGTCTCTCCCCTGGAGGAGAGTGAAGAGGGAAGGAGCCAAGCGGAATACAAACAGCAAACTTGGAACCCAGGTGTTGGTTTTGGATCATGTCTAGAAATAACAGCCTGAGCACAGAGAGTTTCTCATGGCACGTCACAAGGTTCTGCAGGAGAGAAAGTAAGGGAGTGACAAATTGACAAACATTAAGGACAAGTTTTCTTTTGGACTTCAGCAGAAGGCATAGGTTCAGTTCTTGCTTTATCTGTAGCTACTCCTGTACTTTTGGGCCCTAGAAAATATTGGAATAGAAGACTGAGATTTATGTAATGAACTCAGTGGAACAATATTGTCACCGATTTCCCTGCTGAGATGAGTTTCCTTTTTCTTTTTGAGCTTTCCCCTGGGTAATCAGCATTTTCCACAAATTAAAGCATTATACTGCTCTCCTAATACCTTGATTTTTGACACTGTATGGATCAGTAAGGGTGGTTCATTCTAGTTCACTTGATGCTTGAATCATGCCATTACTGACAATGGAAGACCCTTGCTAGGGCCTCAGCAGATCTGGCAATACCACCAGGAGATCAGGCATGACAGAGGTTTGGAAATTTATGTTTTTTTTCAAACTCCTGTGCTGCGAAACACTGGTCTTGAATGTCCATGCAAGGCACTGCTGATGGTGTGGGCATCTTGTTGTGCCCAGCATTAGGGGATGGCCAGTAGCTCTCAGAATCTGTTATGCCATCAGCCTTACTCCTACATCCTTCTTTGTTTACTTCAACTGAGCCAAAGAAGTGTGTCAGTACCTTATCATAGAATCATAGAATAGCTTAGTCTAAAAGGGACCTCAAAGACCATCTAGTTCCAAGCCCTGCCATCGGCAGGAGTGCCAGCAGTCAGCAAGCAAGATGGGCTTTAAAAAAAACAAAATGTTGCTGCCACTGCACCTCTTACATTGTTTTGTGCTTGGATTTTGTGCCCCTGGAATCCAGCTGTCCTGGTGTGGCAGGGAAGCTGCTGCCTTGGCACAGGGAATCACCAGAATTGGCCCCTTTGGTGTCTTATCCAGATTTTGATTAATTATTGCTTCTGAAAAGATCTTCCACTTCTTCCAGCATTGCATCACTGTCCCTTCCTCAAGTTCCCAGTTAATGACCTGGCTCTTGGGAAAGCAGTTGCATAAGTCTCTATGGCTCATTTTAAGTTGTGGGATCCTGGGCTGCGGTGAGTCACGCCCACAACGCCCTGGGAAGGGAATCCAATGCCACTCTCTCCAATTTACAGATGCAGAAGCTGAGGTGTGGAAATGTACAGGATTTGCTCAGGGTCAGGCAGTGAGTCAGGTGTACAGCCAGTGTCAGAATGCCCACCCCATCCCAGCTCCTCAGGCTCTCGTCTGTCTAGACTTTTCCAAGCACCAGCTTTGATGCTGGTGTTACCACTATCTTCTGTCATCGCCCTGGGAGCCCAGACATCTCCTCTCCCTTCACCAGTCGCGACGACAGTTCTGTAGTCTCAAAAATGACTTGTAGCCAGTAAGGATCAGATGCTGCATGGAGGGGAAGCGTGTTTCTGCTTATCAGGAGAGCATCACATCTCCATGTCACTGTTGCTCACCTGTTGGCTCTCTCTGGTCTTCCTGCTTGCTCCCAGCATGTTGGCCCTGTCCCCACCATGGGGTAAGAAACAGAATTCAGTACCCCATCTAAATAAACCTTTATGAACCTACACCACAGTGTTTCCCCTGTGGCAGCTCAACAAATGGCAAAAGAGCCACAGATCTTAGCTTAGGAGCTGCCAAAAGGAAAAAAGAAAGACACCACAGCTTCATTTCTGGCTGTGGTGTCTTCAAAACCAAGTTAGCATTTAAAGCACAGAAGGGAGTATAAAAAGGAGGTGAGAAGTGCAGGATGAAGTGGGGTGGTAGGCTCTCCATTCCTTGGGTGAGGCACAGTGAGATGGAGGAGGGCAAAGGAGAGAGAAAGTTGCTGTCCTCAGCTTGGGTTTGCAAACCCCTTGAAGTTGCAGTTCAGAGGTCCTCACTTATGTTGGTTAAAGCAAACCATACCTAAGCCCAAAGTAATGAGGGATGTTTCCTGTCCCTGCAGTTGTGTTTGGACCTGAATGTTTCCCTGCATTTGATTCCTCACACATTACTGCTAACTGCATTCCTGACTTGACTCCTTGGGCTGGCTGTGGCTCCTGTGGGGAATAAGTGCCCATTCATCACCACTCCATTTTTCCAGCAGGAAAGCTGGTGGTTAAACAAGAGAAAGAGGAGAAGCTGGGCATCTGTATATTTGCAGAGCAGCCAAGGAACAAATCTGGGAAGGGGGTCCTCTCCGTCCTGCGCATTCACCCACTCTACTGCGTCAAGCCTGGGGAATTTTTACTGCTGTCTTAACAGAAACCAGATGCTACAAGTGGCACACATCCTGCCAGCAGCCCCAGGGCCATGGACGGGACAGCTTTTAATCCAGGCGGTCTCATTCAGGTGGTGGGCAGCAATGCCTCTGCCGTGCTTGGGAGTGGGCTTGGGAGGGAGTGCAAGCTGAAAGCGGAGTACTGTGATAGCACAGATGAGTAAAGATGTTGTTCGGTCCACAGATTTGGCTTTTTGGACATCGGTTGGAGCTGAGGAGGAGCAGACACGGTCCCATGCAATTGGTGGGGTTTGGGTGGGACATCTCTGCCACGTTTAATTCCGCCTTCTGAAAGTCTTTTTCTCACCTAGGTGGGCAAAAAGGATAAAGAAGAAAACAGTCCAGTCGATCTCACGTTGAAAAGGAGGAGGAAAAAAGGGTTTTGAAGAGCGTGGAAGGGGTGTGGTCACTGGGTGGGGGTGTGTCAGGCACCACAAACTTATTTATAAGCAAGGGCAGCTCTGCTGGAGAAGAATCCTTGCTGAGGCTTTGTCAGCTGCTCCTGGTCCCTGACACCACTGGGAGGACACATCTGCTGCAATGGGGAGGCAAAAGGACGTGCTTGCTACCATCGAGGAGCACCTGAGGATCCGAAATAAGTTGGTGCGGCAAGCACTGGCTGAGTGCCTGGGGACGCTTATCCTGGTGGTGAGTCTGTGCTGGGGCGTGGGGATGTCGTCCTGGTGTGGGGACATCGTCATGGTGCAGGGACTGTGCCAGTCCTGGTGCTGTGCTGCTGCTGGGAATTGCAGGTGGATGAGCCCAGCTCCCATGCAGCCTGCCTGTTGGCACAGCTGTTATCCATAGAGGAAAACCGTGTGCTGTAGGGTGAGCTTCAGGGCTGATGCAAGGAGTGGGCTCTGCAGAGTTCAGCAGGTATTGAGGGGCTGTAGTGTGTCTGCATGTTCACAAAGTGCAGGGAGCAGACTCAGCATCAGAGCAAGTGTTTTGCTAGAGATCATGCAAAACTTCCTTTCCCACTCTGCCCTAGAGTATTGTCTTGGCACTGAAATAGTTCAAGTGTTATCATCCAGGCAGTGAAAACCCCGCTTTGTTTTCTTTTTGCATCCTGTGAAGATGAAACAGGCGGAATTTAAACTGTTTCAGCATATTTTTTTTTGCTGCCTGCTGAAGGTCCTCCAGGGTCTTATCAGTAGGGCTGCATGCCACCAGGACAGCCTGTGCTGGCAGCTGATCCCACCTGCGTGGCAGTGCAAGGCTGTCACTCCCACAACAAAATACATTTTGTAAGCGATGACTGCAACAAAACTCTGCTGCTCGCTGTAGTGCTGGGTTTCCAAAGGGATAGGATATAAGGGATGAAGTGGGGTGGATATCTTTGAGGCTAACGACTGATTTGAGAAGGTAGGACAGCAGGGAAGGATGGGGATCACACAGCAGTGCAGCAACACTGCAGTGGGGGTATCTTATGTTGGGCATCCAAAAATGCAGGACTGTGAGATGCCCAGTGACTTGGTGGTAGCACAGCCAAAATCTGTGGGTGAAACTTCCACCGAAGTGGTGTAACCCATGTGGCAGAGTGACTGTGGGTTTATGCCTCCCTGTAACTGGTAGTCTGGGGAGAGCACCGATGGCCAGAGGTGCTGAAGGCAGAGGAAGGCTGATGAAGCCTCACATGCTCCTGGGGGTCCGACGCACTGTCTTGTGCTTTGCTTATGGGGAAGAGAGGACTATGAGTCTTGAACAAGGGGATAAACATGACTGTAAAATGCTACCACTCCTAAAAGAAAGCAGCTCTGCACAGTGCAGAGGCTTTATCTCTGGAATGACCTGGCTCTGATGATTTTTAGGATGTGTCCTGTTGGTTTCCTAGGGAAGAGTTACTTGGGATAAAGGTGATAAGAAGCTGATAGGAATACTACCAGCAGGAAGTCTCCTCAGTGAGACGCAGGACAGAGAAATGAGGCACGTCTTCAGGTGTGTGAGCTTTCAGAAGGGCCTGTGGTTAAAAAATAAGTTATTCTTCCTGCTGACTCTATTTTCCCCTACAGTCTCATTGCTTTGGGGCAGAGAAGAGTCAGGGTGTGCTCAGGGCCCTAGGAAAGGTTTGGTCCCACTGCTTATCCAGACTTCAAAATGAGAGTGGGCACCATGAGCCTCAGGAGCACCATGATCACTCTGTTTTCATGTATGTGCAAAAGCAGTTAGTCACCTTGTCCAGGACTCCCTGAGCTGGTGCCTAGGAGCAAAGAAAATGCTGCGTTTATTGGTTCTCTCAACTCCATCCCAAAGTGATCTGGGATCTCTGCAGCTCGTCTGCAGTGGGAGTTCTGTGCTGTGTAGGAGCAGATGCAGTGGGAGAACTGGGAAGTCCCAGGCATGTCAAACCCTGCCTGGCTGTTAGCATGGAATACAGAGAGGGAAGGGGATCTCTTGCAGCTGTCCCAGTCTGTTCTTCTGCTAATAAGGTGCCACTTTATTAAAAATTAAAATAAATATAATACATATTTTTAATTGCTCCCTATCACCCATATTTCTCTGTATCTTTTTATTTTATCAACTGCCCTGAAGGCAGAAGCAAAAGTCTTGAAGTTGACTTTTTCCTTACCAGAGGACTTTGGTAGTGGATTCAGCCAGATAATCCCAGGACAGAGGTCCTGATCCTGCCTGGAGGGAAAACAGACACTTCTATCCTGCTGAAGTCCCAGCAGGCTGAGCTGAGAGTGAAAGCATTCATCTGCACCTGAGCCCAGCAAGCATCTCTTGTGGGCTTCAGAGAATGGAATCCATGAAGCTGCTTCTGTGGGAGGTGGTGTTGGCTGCACATATATTTCCCTAGAATGGGGCAATACTGGTGATGGATTTAAGGTTTGGTGTCATTCACACCGAAGTCAACTTCCTGAGCCCAGTGTTTAAAGTTTGCAGCTTACTTAAGATTGCACTGTGTAATGTAGAATTTGTCCCGCTGTGGATATTGGAATGGCTTCAGATTCTTCCCTCCTCCCCTTCACTTGCATAATGGCAGCTCTCTAAAGCTCTTCTAGACAGAACCATTTCAAAATCCTACAGCTCTTACCTGCTGGTAAGAGTTGTAAAGGCAGCAGAATGTTACCTAAGAGAAAATAGTGCCTTTTTGTTTAAGATTAAAAAAATAATCCAACTAAGCAGCCAAACCTTGAAGAGCACAAAGGTAAGTTGCTTTTGAGTTGCTGTTCTTGCTAGGTGCCTGGCACAATGGAGCTGCACTCTGTTGCTTCTGACTCTCTTGTTTCAAGAGTTTAATGCTGTTTCTGTTTCCTTTGGTAGTGAAGATGACAGTCCCCTGCCCCTCCTCCCCCAAAATATACTTTCCAGTATGTTAGGTTTGAACTTTATATCCATGTCAGAAGCACCTCTTGCTGGCAATAGTTAAGCAATGCAAACACTAAAGGCATTTTCCGACCCACTTGCTGTTTGTGTTATTGCTGTAGCAACTCACTAAAGCGAGATTTCCACCAGCAGGTCTCCACGCTTTCCTTAAGGCTTGGACTGTTTGCTTTGCCCACTGGCTGCAAATACCAAAGCTGACCCTGTTCTATTTTAACGTTTGAAAAAGTAATTTGCTATTGTAACTGATTTCCAAGTCAGACTAACTATGATTCACTGCTGCTGAGGCACGAGGAAGGAACAAAACAATTCCCAATTGCTTTTCAGCCAGGCTGTCCTGCCTTTGTGGCCAGGTGGGAACTCTTTAGAGTCTGAGTGTGCTGCGAACCACAGGAACCAACATAGTAAGGTGGCTGGGATGATCAAGGCAAGGGGAACCTCGTCTAACTGTTGGCAGTGCTGCTGCTCTCCACTACCTCTTCAACCAGAAGAGCTCAGGGCTGCTTGTTAACCATCCCGAACTGTAGCCTTGCTGCCCCAGTGCAGGAGCAGGGAGATTTCTCCTTCCCACAGAGATGAGAGCGCAGGCATTACAACTTGCCCTGGTGGGACACAGCGTTCTCCAGCAATGGCCAACACTGTGAGTGAAGCCCAGGTCTTTCTAAGAGCTAAGGCTTCCTTATCTGATTGACATCAGGGATATCAGAAAATGTTCTTGCTTCAGTACGCATGGGGAAGGAACAAACTAAATAACAGGTTTCCCCACTAATGCCCAACTGTTCTGCTGTAGGGTGCTCAGTTTTTTTTTTGTTGTTGTTGTTTGTTTGTTTTTTACTGAGCTCTTTGCAGTGTCGTTGTAGCCCATGGCGTACATATGGTGTAGCTTCCCTCAGTCCCTCTTATCTCCGCAGTCCTGCTGCCTCACTTGGCTCCAAGACAGCTCTCGATGCAGGGGGAGCTGTAACATTATAAACAACCTGCATCTGCCTTTTGCTACTCCCCAGGCTGGCTGCTAGGTAGAGCTGGTAGGTCCAGCCAGGCTGTGGAATGTGATATTTTCTCCCCTGTTTTGCAACCTCTAAGTCACAACCCACCTATTCGGTCAAGAGGTGCTGGAGGAAAGGCACAAATGTTTCTCCTTACACTGCCCCTGTGGCTTTTGGAGGTCCCCTGGATGCATGGACCTTGAGTCTGAGGAAGGTCCATGCGCACTGGAGGTGGATCTGTCTTCTGATCTACCCAGCTGGGTCCTGCTTCTTGTGACAGGCAGTAAGGTGGGCAGTGTTTTTGAGCTGGCTGCAAGGTGATAGTCCTCTGTCCCCTCCTTGGAAGGACTGTGGGAGAGTCATGGGTTTGAGTTCCACTCTGGTAATGAAGAGAGGTCTCCACACATCTGATGGCTTAAAGTCTTCCACCAGTATCTCAGAGTTCCTTCCCCCGGATTAACCCCAGGGTCTGACTGCCCCCATGTCACCTTCGCTGTCCACCGGAGGGCAGCAGGGGCTGAGCAGCCCTTCCACGCACTTGCGCTTTTTTTTTTTTTTTTTTTTCTCTCCAGTCTGAAGAGGAAAGTTGCAGCAGGGGTAGTAACAGTCGTTCTGGGCTATGCCAACAAAACTTTCCTGTCTTGATTTAGAGATCAGTCAGTCTGAAATCCAGGAACAAATCCATCCAGGCCTTTTGTGTTGTGCCTGAAGGCGTGAAAGAACACCAACAAAGGAAAGAGGTCAGGAGAGGGAGGGAACCTGGCCGCTGGGCTGTCTTCCACCTGAGTTCATCTACAGAGCTGTTTTGGTCAGGATGTCTCTGTGAACCCACAAACCCTTAGTTCTTTGTTAGCTCTTTCAACATGTCCTCCAAGGCCCCCTCCTACCAGCTCTGACTAACTCCAGCGCTTCTCTGCCAGGGGGTGGACAGAATGTTTGTCACCTTGGGTGGAAAAGCCACATGGCTCATCTCAGCTACAACCTGGACGCAGGGAGTTTGAGTTTTTCTGAGTATGAAGTTACACCCAGCAACCTGCTCTTGGCTGTCTCCTCCCTTTTTCAGCCCCTGGAGTCTGCCAGCCCCTTCATCCGTGAACCAGTTTAACTCACTGATCCTGCAGAACATGGTGTGTTCCTATTAATTTTCTGCAGCGCATCGAGTTGGATCAGCTCATGAGGAAAGAGGAGAGAGAAGCTTTCCTGTTGGCCGTGAAAGCCATTAGATCTGTTCGAAACAGTAAGATGAAATTAGGGAGCTGTTTTCCATTAACATGGTTAATGGGTGCGTCGACCTCAACTCTTGGAAGAGTAGCTTTAATACATCTGAGTAATGGCTTGTTGCAATCATTTTATTAGCACTTAAAAAAACGCTTGACTAATGGGTCATGGGGATATAAAAGCTGACAGCTGCACGCTCTGCCTTATGAGGGGCTCAACAGAGTTTCTACTGGTTGAGATGCTTTTCCGGTAATGTAAAAACTATTTGTTGGCAGCAGATTATTAAAATCAAGAATGAGGGATCATCTTCCCTTGGCTGTGCACATCTATCTCCTGGGCATAGTGGTCACTTGCATCCATTGCATGAGCTTAAATCCATGGATTTTAATTGGATAAATGCTGGCTGGATTTGATGTAATCTTCCTTGCCTTACAACTCAAGCTAGGTGCTCCTGAACTCTTTAAGTAGTAGAAAAGGAAGACTTAGGAAAATAGAATGGTCAGGGTATCCTGTCTTGTGTGGCCTGGGAGATGTGCTCCTAAGTTTCATGCCACTACCACAACAAAACAGTAGGCACCTGGCAGTGCAAAGATTTGGAAAAGTGGATCATGACAAAATCTGTCACAGAGGGTGGTGAACCTTGAACTCTGCCCCTGTGAGCAGCATGGTAGATCACAGTGACATGTGACGTGCTTCAGGTATGTCATCCAGGCTCTGGCATATCTTTCAGTGCTGCCTTTTTAGGGGTCTCGAAAGATAAAGGAAAGAAAAGTGTTACTGAGTTGGTGGGATTTGTTCGGCCTAAACTTAGACAGGAAAGTCAGTGTTGGTTGACCTGAATGTTGACCACATCAATGGAGAAAATGAGACCTGAAATCGAGCCACTTGACTTGATTTAGATACCCATGTTGGGAGGTTGGGCTCCATTCCATATGCTGCTATTTTTCTTCACTGCATGTGAAGGGCATCCAAAATGACTGAAGGTGCAAAATAAATCTTGCTACAGGCAATCATGTCTTTTATAGGTATCTGATGATAGTAACTGTAGATTTTGCAACTGTATATGCAAGGATTGGAACTGTATCCCTCTGGACAACATAATTACCTGGTACGTGTATCAAATCTGCCCCTACACCTGGCGTGTTTAGTTGGCTGCCACCCAGTGCTGCCAGCTTGTATCAAGTGCTGTCCTGTAAAACCATTTGCCACATTCAGCATGATTTGGATGTCATGTATGGGAATGTGTTCATGCTTAAAGATCTCCACTGGTGTGGAATGGAATTGCACACAAGCATATCAAACCTCAAATTTGTCCCTAAATATTACCTTATTTTTATTTTAATCTACTTAGGGTTATTTTTCCTACTGTTATGCTGAATTAAGCCGAACAGTTCTTCAGGCATATCTGATAAGTAATAGTAATGCTCCTGTGGAGTGGCTCCAGGGTGTTTTTGCATGGTTCATACACTCTCTTCTGAGAAAAAGCTGGGGAGCTATTGCCATGTGTAGGATGGCAGAGAGGAGGATGGAGAATAGCCTCTTGGGAAACACCAGAGCTGGAATTCCTCCAGTTTGAGAAGACCTTTGTGAATAACTGCAGTTGCAGATGGTGGAATGGAGAACTTTACTCTGTGGTTTCTGTGACCAAAACCACCATCCATGTGCAGAACTGCTAGTTCCTTCAGAGTGAATAACACAAATTCCATCATCAATGGGAATAAGCTTGATCTAGTGGGTAGCAACCCTGCCCATGGCATGGGACTGGAACTAGGTGATCTTTAAAGTCCCTTCCAACCCAAGCCATTCTATGATTCTATGATTACAATTTACAGTAAACTGGGAACAGCCCTGCCATCCTGGTCATTAGCGAGATTTTCTTTGCTCAGTTGTAGCTATGCTTCCCTCAGTGGTTTGGACAGAGCTGGCAATGATAGCTCTGTTTGCTGCACAACAACTCATCCTTTCTGCCTTTGCACAGATATTTCCTCTGCTGTGGTTTTCTGAGTGAGTCTTGGTATCAGGACAAGGAATGGACTGCTGTGTACCCAGTAGAAAGCAGTGCTGGATATCACTTCATTAACTAATGAGTTCTACAGGTTCCTTTGTTCTTCCAATAGAGGGTCCTGTGCCAAGAGGTACCTGAGTACAGTGTCCACCTCATGAGTCAGCCTGCAGCCTACTTGGCCACTCCTTTCCCAGCAGATTGAGTGCAGTGTTTTCTTAGTCACCGAGGGGAGGAACTAGCTGTGTTTTGGCTTTGGTCTTGAACTGAACTGTGTGTTGCTCAACAGGTATGTCCAGCATTGGCAGGAGAGGTGAAGACATCCACTCCTGCCCATCTGATGCCTGTTTGGTGGTTTATCCCCTGAGAGCAGATATTGCCTTCGTGGCAGTTGAGTAATCCTGGAATAATGGAATTTGCAGAAGCAGAAAATCTTGATGGGTGGACAGACATGGGCACAAGGTCTAGGCACTAGCCTTGAGGATCTTGAGCAAGATGTTATCCCTGACTTAGTTTAAGGATGCCCTCAGTATCTAGTGATGAGATAATCCCTGGTATATACTGAGAAACTGTTCAGGTTAAGCCAGTGGAAGATGAAAGCATAAAGAAGATTAGGACTAGGTCTTCTTAAAATATATGGTGGGTAGTGGAGGGGCATGGCTAGGCAGGAGGCATCCATCTGGATGAGTGATGAACCAAACAGCCAGAGGAAACTGGTCTGGGCTGTTAAGTGTGAGGATAGGAAGTATGGCTTTTGGATGTGATTAGGAAAAGAAGAATCGTCCATTTAGAGTAAACGTCTTTCAGAATGAACACATGCTTCCTTTAGCTATTAGGCAACATAAGTTGTTACACAGAGCTCGTGATGCTTCTTGGTGTTGGTGACGGAGTAACTGTTGTCCTGATCTCTTCCTACATGACTTTGCTGTAGGAAGGATCTCACTGTGTTGAACTGGTCTGGGTTGTGTTCAAATTGCCCATGGCAGGGAGCAAACCTTGGAGCTGGGACAAGCACAGGTATCTCAGCTCAGGAAGGCAACCTCAATCCCTCAGCCATGGCTTGAAAGGAATATTCCTGGATGCCAAGATGAACATAGTCTTCTTCAGCCATGTCTTCATATACAGACAATAGCAAAATTGTGCCCTGCTAATCTATGTGCTACTATGTCAGACAATTATTAGTCCTTTTAAACAATAAGGAGTTTAGGCCCCTTATCTGAGCAATGGTTCTTCTCGCCTAGCTTTAGTCACCATATGTTTGGATGCTTGGACAATGTTGTCCAGTCTCCTGGAGATGTAAACTGTGAGCTGATGCATCTTCAACTTTCTTTTGGTCATGGATTCAGTTCACCCAGCCAGGAGGCAGGCTTTCCTTGTGACTTTTCTGTGGCTGAAGCTTTGAGTTACGAGTGTGCTGCAGCGGTCTGTGCAGGTGCAAGCGGAGCAGTCAAGAATGTTGGTCAGTGACTGGCCCTGATGTAAATCACAGAGGGTAATTTCAGTCTGTTCTTCTCTTTCAGCTCTTCGGCTGTGGCTCTGTTGCACAGATCGTGCTCAGCAGAGGGACCCATGGAGGCTTCCTGACTGTCAATCTTGCCTTTGGATTTGCTGTGATGCTTGGCATTTTGATTGCAGGCCAGGTGTCAGGTATGTTGTGTCTGTGTGTGGGCTGGATTTCACTTGTGACAACTGGTGTGTAGGCCTAGATGGCTGCACTTTTCCTATGTGGCACTTCTCCTGTGTGGAGACTACTGTGTCATGGCTCATCTCTTAGGCTCAAGTTCTGCCCATAAAAGTGCATTAACGTTCTGTCTTTCTTCAGGTGGACACCTGAATCCAGCTGTCACTTTCGCCATGTGCTTCTTGGCCCGAGAACCCTGGATCAAGCTACCAGTTTATGCCCTGGCCCAGACACTTGGAGCTTTCCTAGGAGCTGGCATAGTCTTTGGGCTCTACCACGGTAGGTGTGGAAAGTGTGTATGGTGTTCACAGGTCTTCACTGTCTAGATTACAGCAGATCTCCCAGAAATCTTGATGAAACAATAACAGTGATAGAAACTTTACATCTATGCAGTTTTCTGGGGTCATTTTATCTGTTTTTTTTTTCTTTTCATTTTTAATAAATTAAGACTTAACCTGGATTTTTTTTTCTGCATTGTCTGGATACTACTGTGAGACAGCCAGACTTCTAGCAACCGTGGCAGCCCTTGTCAGGCTGATTCTACATCTTGAAAAATAACCTGGAAATCCTGTTACTCACGAGTGTGTTCCTCTTTTCACAGTGCTCCTTATTACAGCAAGAGATAAGAACTGATCGCTCTGATCACATAGGCAGGGTAGAAGGGGTGGCAGAGTTGCTCTCTATGTTAGGAAGTGGATAGATTGTGAAGAGCTGTGTCTGAGGAACAGCCACGATCAGGTCGAGAGCTTGTGGGTAAAAATCAAGGATCAGTCCAGCAAAGGGCATCTAGTGGCTGGGGTCTG
>PPHD01011603.1:7617-18695 GCA_002909625.1 Bambusicola thoracicus
AATATACATAGCTGCTATGAAAATTTAACAGGTACAAAGAATGCTTCTTCCAGAACATGGCTGTAAACTCCTTCAGCTAGGACCAGTATGCTGCCCAAAGACCACAGAGGGACCATAAACCCAAAGCAGCTTGCAAAGAGGCGTGCTCAGGGCTGCCACTCTGCATGTGTATTGAACAGCACTATCAAGTGCCACAAAGTGTAAGGAAGTTTTCTCTGGCACACTTTTACCAGCAGCTCCAGTTAAGGCAAGGGACAACTTGGAACCTCGATTCTTCCCTATGAGAAGAAGGAATCAAGACCAATTTCCTACTTAAAAGACAATATGCAGTACCCAAAGTGAGACAGATGCAGGCAGCCATGACTCTCATCTCAAGAAACCACAGAAGAACAGAAAATTTAAAATGTAGAACTCCATAAAAGGAATGTACCACGCTAACAGAATCAACCAGAGAGGGCACAGGGGAAATTTAGACAGTGAAGAAGGAATCTGAAAAGTACATGTTTGGAGTGGTTAAAAAAAGAAACGAAAGGGATATGCCAGCCTTCAATTGGATTTAAATATTGAAAACATTTCCTTTTCCCAATGACAAAACAAATTTCAAGAAACATGTTAATCTGACCATCTTGAATTAAAAAAAAATTGAAAAGCAGGAGGAAAAAAGAAAACGTAATTGAAAAATGTAAAGAATTGAAAATTACAATCTTGCTTAAAATTTCAACCTCTGGACCTAAAGGAGAGTCCAAACGCATTTCATGATCATTTTTCAGAATGCTGATATCCAGAGAAGGCAAGGAAGGGTACTCTTTCCTCTGTTAAGTGCACTTGGCAAAAACAAATGAAGACAAAAGAAAACAGAGAACTCCTCCCCATGCATAATGGAAGAGGAAATGGTGAAGGAATAAGTTGTTTATTCGGGGACCTGAATCTTTTGAGCATCTTTCTGACAGCTGTTGTACTCACCACTTACATTCAAGACTAACCTCTACTAAGGCAGTGGTAGACTGCATATGGGGCTCATCATAAGACTTTCATACTGGGGATTTCCAGGCATTCAGCCTTTGGCTCTCGTTTACCTCAGGAGCAGATGAACCGTGCCATAGTGTTTAATTCCACAGCAGCAGAGAGAGAACTTTTATAAATTCTGGAGGAAAGAAAAGGTTGTGCCTTGCATGGGCACCCCATCATACAGAATTGTTTTCTCAGCTTAAAATGAAAGGAAAATGAGGATGCATTCTAACGTCTTTCAAATTCATTAAAGGCAAGAAAGTAAACTCTGAGATGATGTTATCAAAAGCTGTCACAGCTGATTTAATTTTGCTGGCATGGAGGTCAATGGAGATTCCAACACCCAGCCGCAGACACTGAGGATTTCAATGGATGGCAAGGACTTTTGAAAAGTATATGAAATACATTCAGTAGCACCCACCCTTCTCCAAGCAGTCCCACAGGGGTTAGGGAGTTAACAACAGAGCGTGTTGCCACTCAGTTTGTAATACAGTAGCACAGCCTGGCTCGGAGCAAATAATACTAAACAATAATTCTTGGTTCAGAATTCATTATACAGAAGGTTCAAAATAAAACAAAAAAGTCTAAACGTAGCATTTTTCAGTTGTGAATATTTAAAATCACGTTTAGTAAAGCTGCGTGGGTTAAAGTAAATAACAATAATCCCAATTAAACTAAATAAAATTCGTCAGCACGGAAAGAAAACAAATCCAAACTCTTGACAGCAACATAAAACCAGAATTCTGCCCACTCCCTTCATAATGGCTCTTCTATTGAGCTTCACTCTGACCTTTTATTACTTTCCCAACATTGAAGAACGTTGCCTTTCAACACTCATGTCTTTGCTACCGCCCTGCCTTTATTCCTGCCTCTATTGTTAAGAGCTATTAGCTGCTGCTGTTCCAAGGTGCACAGTGGTGTTGTACCTTAAGAAGAGGCAAGAACATCAGTACTTTTTGAGGGGAAAAAAGTGTAGAAATGCTTCCTACTTTTCCTTCTAGAGACCAAAGTTACATTTGAGTATAAAATTAAATAATAAAGTAGCTAAATGAATAAATAATGGTTTAATAAATACCCCAAGAGACCAAAAAGCATGAAATCAATTTTGTGCTGGAAGGGATGAAAAAAGACACTTTTATATGACTTGACTGAGCTTAAATAGACATTGTCCTGATCCTGTAATTGTTCCACGCTCAGAACATCTATTGAACTCAATGGGAGCTCCAAAACCAGATCAATTAGAGGATCAGAGTTGTTTGGGAAAAGCCTGCCCATCACTTTGAGAAAACAAAGCAGAGAGACACTGAAAAAGAATGGAAGCCCAAAAGTAGTCTATAAGATTGAACAAATGAGGCTATGCAAATCCTACAATCCATAAAGCAGCACACAGGCAATTCTAACAATACCTCTTAAAAATCAAGTCTTGCTCACAGTCAAGAGGGGTTTTCTTGCCATCTTCAATATGAGTATGAGCTTTAATGCAAGTATGACCAGGCTTCAGGAGGAGAAGTCAAGGCACTAACACAACACATTAGGGTTACTAACCAATTTGGACTACAGGTCTTAGACTCTGGATCCACACAGAGCAGCCCTTTGCACAACCAGAGCCTATCAGAGCATAACTCTGCCCTGAAGCAGAGGTGAAACTAGGGTTCCAATCCAGGGCAGCTCAGAGCAGCATACAAACAGCAGCAATAACCAGGCCTGCAGCTGGGTCCTGGTGGACAAAGCACCATACTGTCATGCAACCCCACTGCTTTGGGTTCTGCAAAAGCACAGAGACCTCAGTGCATGGCTCAGACTCATAATTCCTAATAAATACCTTATAAACTAGTTTAAAATAACAATTGTAAGGGATCATTTATTTTAAAAAGCATGCAACTTTTCTGCTTGTCATTTACAAATTGCATCTCAACCCACACTGTTAATCCTTTGTCAGTATTCCCTGGTTCCCTGTTAGTTTTGTGTCAGCTTTACACAGTAGAAGAGCCTCATGAAGCCTCACCTAGCTTCATGTGAAGGTCTCAGTGGAACAGCACTCACACAATACAACCTGTACATGCAAGAGCTGAAAAAAGGGCCCATCTATTCCCCATCCTCTGGTGATAACTAGGAGGCCATACGCAGCAAGCAACTACAAAAAAGTCAAACATAGTATGTTGTCCAGCGTAGATTCTCAACTGCTTACAACCTATAGCTCACAGACTTGGCAAGTGTCCCAAAATAGAGCTTGCCTGCATCTGAGTATTCAACAGCCCTGAGGGACTTATCTTCCATTCACTTGTTTTATTGCTTTGTAATACATTCTATATACATATCCTCCTGCAGCACAGAGTTTCACAATTGCACAAGAAAAATTCTTGCCCCTACGGGGGCTTCAAAGCAGACACAACTACAGCTGTGCCATTAGAGACAGAATAAAGCCCCATAATGGGGTTTCCCCAATGTCTCTTCTTTGTATGTCAGCCCAAAAGCCATCACTCACAGCTCCTGCCAGGCAGTTCCTCCCACCACCACCACCTACAGGCTCCACATACTCTTCATCAGTCACTAAGATGCACAAAACCAGTTCACACATGTGGCTGCCTTCCCCAGGAAGTGAATCCTACAGCCAGAACCTGAGTTTCCATCCAATTGACTTCCAAACAAAAATGCCTCCTCCAGTTACCTCAGACAATGGAATTAGGAAAAAAAAAACAACAACAACTCATAACTAAAGTACTTTAAAAAGATGCTTCATTTCCACAATTCCTTCCATAGGATCACTGCAAAATTCCAGTCAGAAAATGCCCAGCAGGCCACTGGTCCCACCAACTGCTCAAGACAGGGTCAGCTCAGACCAAAGCAGGGACCCAAAGCAAAAGCTAGTATATACCTTGTATGGCAAACAGGTATACAGGTATTGGACTAGAGAGACTATCGCGTTACAAAGGAGAAATGAAATAAAGATCTTACCCATATCCTGGGCTCGCAGAAGGGCTCCAAGAAGAAGGATCTCTAGATAGAGATCCTTCCTCCTTGGGAGTCAGCCCTTAAATGGCGTCTAGGAGGGGTGGCCCCTTCCGGTCACTCAGGTGAAATTGCGTTCACCTGTGCCCCTGCAGCTGACTCAGCGCTCGCCTCAGGTGGTCAATCAGAGGTTCAGGCCATGATTCAACAGTTCCCATACAATACCTGAAAGAGTTTACTCCTTTTGAATCTCAGCCTCACGTTCTTTCTAAATCTTTAGGACAGTTACTGATGTTTGTGTGCCACAGTGTGCCCCAATGAGAAGTACACTAAGCTGCAGACAGCTCAGTGCTTCACTCTGGCTCCCCACACAACCATCAAGCACTAGAGAGGAGGTGTGACCACCCTACACACCACGACAGCCCGCGCTGGAGCCACTGTGAAGTCATTACACAGACACTGTTTGAGCCTTCCCTTTTAGTTCACCGATTCTAAAACAGACTAGTAGTTGGCAACTATGTTAAGACATCGTTACTTTGTAGAAACCTCCCAATAAAAGCAAACCTCAGGATAACTAATTCAAGAACCACTTACTATTCAACCCTACCATACACAGACTCTTGAAGTAGTCCACAACTATTCAGTGGTTTCAGCTGAAAACGCTGGAAAAACAGCTCCCAAAACAAGACCATACCTTGGTAAAACAGGACGGACAGATCTTTACATCACGTCGTCAGCGGATTGAGTCAATAACAGTGCACTGAGCCCCCTGTTTTAAAAAGCGCTTGCCGGGGGGTTGCACTGATGATTACTGTCTTAAAATGATTAAATCAGGAGGAACCTTTTTCCTCTTACTTCCATACTCAGAAGCTGAAAATATTTTTACATGGCATTCTGATAAAAATGCTCTGCAGTTCATAGAGGGCATTACTGAGAAATGGTAAATGGTGCAGAGATCATTTGCTCATGTTTACTTCTTTTCCTATTGCAAGACATTCGGTTAAATGGCATATAACATTTAAAACACTTTTTCAAGAAGTATAAAAAGATCCAAACACTCTGTAACATATAATTAACTTAAGAAACTGTCTAAAAGAGCTTGGCAGGATTTGAAAGGATTAATGAGTGTGCGGATGAGAACATCCATATCTGCATTAAAAATAGTCTTCTCCTGCAAATAAGACCCCTAATGTCAGTTGTGGAGCCTGTACTACATGAAGCCTCTTCAGAGGCCAGGTACCAGTGGCCATCAGCCACTCAGCGCTGTGAGATCAGATGCAGGAAGTTCTTGGTCCTTATACAGAAGGAGTACAGAGCACCCAGCCTGGCTACATATCTCTGGCCACTGCTGAGCCCTCCTGCCAGGGTCCTGATGGCAGGGGTGGCTGTGGAAGTTCATGTGTCCAAGCTGCAAGGAGAAAATTTGTACAACCATACTTTACCAGCTTGATGCCTAATCCTCAGAGGAGCTTGGTGTAACTCATGACTTGAGCAACTCGATTTAACTTCAAAACAAGACCTGACTTTGAAGCCAGTCAGTCTTTTCAGTATAGGGTTGTGCCGCATACCCTGCACAGGTCTCTAACGCACTGTGTGATCCTATGAGGAAGCAAAAAAAAAGATGACTAAAGCCAAAAGAAACCAGAATGTATTCCACATGTTGATGTGGGATACTGGAGGATTAATGATTGAAATGTTTGTCACCCAATATTTTATTCGCACCAAAATACCTATTTCCAGAACAGATACCATCTTAGGGAACGTTCACAGGTATTCACAGATACACATTAAAGGAACAGGAGTATTAGGGGGACAATAAGGGATCACACAAGGCAGCTTTGTACCTCTTTAAAGCAAGTAAGAAGTAAGAAGTAAAAAAACCAAAACCTTTAATTGATAAATAAGCACACTGGACCACAATTCCTTACAATATTATCAGATATAAAACAGTGGAAGAATAAGAATTCCCTTCAAAAAACACACAGGCCGTTCCAAAATGGACCAGCTTATTTCCCCCCCCTCCCCCTCTCATTACCACTGCTTAATAGCAGGAATTTGGTTTCCAATATAAAGAAATGAATGGCAAAATTCCTCCAAAAACACAGCTGAAGTTATGTTTCTCTGAATTTGCATCCACCTCCATGAGTGAAATACAAACCCAAGCAGACTGAGCATAGGCTCATCAAAATGCAGTGGAATTACAAACCAGCTGACCATCACCACCGTTCCTCTCACTTCTTCCCTTTTGCATTGAGGATAGGCTTGGGCGCAGGTGAGAAAGGGGAAAAAACATCAAACTCGTGACTATGTAAAGTATTAACCTCCAGCACAGCAACTTGCAGAACACGTATGCTCCTGAGGATGATTAATAGTACCACCAGCAAGAGAGGGGTAAAAGAAGAAAGAGGGAGAAAAGAATGGAAGCAGAGTATCATTTGTAATCATCTGGTATGCAATTACGTCATCTGAAGTTGCTACTGAGTACCTTAGATTTTGAACTTTTTAATCTTTATCTTACACATTTCTGGAATAAAACACACATAACTGTAAAAAGCATTTCACAGAGTACTACCTCAGGTCAGCAGCTGAATACTACCTGTAGCAGGCTAGACCTGAAATGCTCCTGAGCTGTGGAAAACTGAAGATGTGTGTAGCACAGAAGGGACACAGGGAAGCAGAGGATGCAGACATGCAGCTACGCAGGTGGGGAGCCGAGGGAAAGAAATTGCTGTTGCCAGCATCACTGTGAAGCTAGCTGCCATCCCAGGGATCACAGGCAAAACAAGTGGTGCTGCCTTCATGGCAAACCAGCAGTGACCAGCGCATCACATGCTCTCAGATTCCATACAGAACACAGAGCACCCCAAGTTCCTTGCCCTTACATTTATCACTACTCACTTGCTACAACCCTGTGATACCTAGCATATGAAAATCTACCACATGATGTACTGGAACCATATGTGGTCCAGCCTCACTTGCCAGGATCAACTATGTTCCAGTGATGTAGAATACGCACACTAATAAGTCATCCTCTTTCAAAAACAAACAATTTCTTTCTAGCTTTCCCTTGTTTAGTAACAGCCAGCGCTTAGGCTAAATTTAAGACAGACCAGAAAAAAAACAGACTGTATCAGCCAAAGCAGACTTTAATGGTAAATGTATTGACGTGAGAATTTAAGAAGAGCCTTGAACTGCAGCAATATACTCAATTTCTGTTCTAGTTTCTACAGTATCTTTCAAGCGATGCAACTTTTTACATTTCTCTTGTTTTAAATAAGGTTCATTAAATCATTATGAAATATAATTGCGTAGTACCAAAAAGCTCTATGCCCAACATAAGCTATGCACAGTGCTGTTAAATATTTTAGCTTATTGTCGGCTTACAACAAAAGAATTTTAACCTCTAGCTGATCTATGCTCACACTGGTTACCCACTGTGGCGCATAGCAAGAAGGTTCTCCTGTGCTCCGCTTTCTGCTCTAAGCAGCGTGCCTCAGGCTCTCCCTCAACTCCTCGGCCGTCTTCAGTAAGATGAATGCACGAGGCTGCTCCCAAATCCTCAGAAGTCAACAGCCAGCACAGAGGAATACAAGCCTCGTCGCTTGAAGGCTTCAGCTCCAACGGCGTTAGTGTGGTTTTCGCTTTAATTGGGCGTTTTGGTTTAAATCCTACTTTCTGACTGATGAATTTTTCGATTAATGCAACTCATTTTCAGCTTGGTATTTTGCCTAGTTCCCTTCAAATTGAAGCAATTATAGAAAAAATTAAGTGCTCCAATAATTTTAAACCTCTCTACGCTCCGCAGTATTATCAGTGTACTTCACTTTTTTTTTTTAAAGGTGCAAGCTCTTCAGAAGTGCTTACTATTCAAGCACGCACAGTCTACGAACTGATTAAATATTATCAGACAATTCAAAATCCTTACGAGAGCTTTGGCTTTCTGACACTGAACGCAAACGCTGTGCTAAACTCAGATGACGCTATGACATGGTATGCTCCAAACAAAAGGCACACCAAAATTATTTTCAAACAAAAGACAATCTCTGGCTTTATATATACACAACAGCAGAAAAAATAGCCTCTTCTCGTATGAAGGATGAGCACTTTCTTCTCAGATCACGAGCCAGGGAACTTTGGCCACAGTCCTGCCAGACACATGTGTAGACCGCTGCATGCAAAGCCTCATCGGCTTCCACGCTGTTTCAAGAGCAGGCATAAAGGTCCTCTCTTGCAGAACAATCTGCACAATTGGTACTTTAATGAATAAGTATTTCACTTTGAGGGAAAAAAAAACAACACACCACAGGTAGAAGACAGAAGCACTCAGTGAGGGAATGCACACGTCTGACACGACTGCTGCCTTTGCCATATAGAAAGCTTCTGCCACTCTCCTTACACCAGGAGCTCATGTGTATGATTGAATGAGCAGGAAGTTATCTCATCTCACAGACTTCCATGATATCTTAAGAGTCCACTTTTACAAATCTACTGCACTTCATCATGATTTCAGTGCTCTTTATATGTAAGGGTTTCTGAGTAGGTAAAGATTTGAGTGGGTACAAAGGAGATAAACCTACACATATAAACCTCATGATTTCCCACTAACAAGAAACTGAGGCAAAGAGTGAGTTTGTTTTGGCTAGTGTTATTAGAAGAATATAAACCATGGAAATATATATATCAGTGAAATCAATGAAAGGCTCGAGTTCTTCATATGTTAATCCACAGCTATAATTTCAAAAAACACTGCATTGCATGCACTGGTACATGACTGCTGAACAATAGGGTTACTGCATCCCTGAGTTTATGTACACCAAGACTATTCTCTCTCGATTTTTTAAGCCACCCAATTAAAAACCAACAACTTCAGTACAGTACAGCAGACTCTCGCCAGCACTGAACAGTTATTTTTTGGCTTAAAAGGTGGGGAGGGGAAAAGCAACACAGGTTATCTATCTTTTCGTGTGTGTGTTAAATACCACAAGAGCAGTCTGTAGGCTTAAGGGTAAGTTTCCGATTGCTCAACAAATGCCATTACATTCCACAAAGATTTCTCCTGATTGACCTAAAAAGCAGTCCCCTGGAGATGGGGCAAAGGCTGATCGCCTTAATCGGTTTTTGCCCCATAAACTCCCAGCTTTTCCCCCACATACCACAAGAACGCCACTATCACAGCATATGAGAGCACACTCCGATATGTGGGCAACCCCTGCAGAGGTAACTCCCGACCTCACCCTCAGTCATCCAACTACAAGATCTCCAAATCTAAGTACACCACCTATTGCTTAACTGAAATCACTTTTAAAGTCAACACTTCTCCTTATTTCTTATTTCTTCTTATTAGATTCTTATTGCCATATGTTTCAATACTTAATTAATAGTTTGTGATAGGGAAACCAAAAATGACAGCAGGAGAAGAATGAAGAGATTACAAATAGAATTTCCAGATATGTACTCTGTGCATGCACTCTGCACCCATTTTCAAACCTGTTCTTCCCTCCTTTGCTCCTTGGAGTCATCTTTCAACCCTGGCCTTAGCAGAGTGAGAGATTAACCTAGAGTGCTAGAAGAAGCTAAGGCTCAGGCCTGACCGGCCCTTCCACATGTTACATATTGGTCATTTGCGCCAATCAGTATCAGACATGTGGATCGATGAAGACCAGAGATCACAGAGCAAAGCCTCCACTGAATCAGCCTCTCAAAATGCTGTAGGGAAAAAACGTGCTCTACATCCCACACCAAACACATGAACGTATAAGAGGTATCAGGCTTCAGTTGGCCACCACGGATGAACCCAAAGGGCAAAATTCTCCCTACTTACTGCAAATCAGGATCTCATCAGTGAAACTGCACTGGATTTTCTTGTTTCGGGGAGGGTGGGCTTTATCGATGATGACCCCCGTGAAGCAGAGAGGCTCAAAGTATCAGCTTTGAGCTTTGAAACTAAAAATCTAGTCAAATCCGTAACATTAATTAACAGCAGTCTCAAGACCTACAGCTGCCCTCAAAGCCTTCCTTCGAGTCACTGTGGTTTCACAACCACAACTTGTTGTCTTAAGCGCTATTTTTTTCCTCCTTGATCTGTTCAAGACCCACAAAAATATCAGGGAAAACAATGAAGCTGCCTGTACACCAGGGACGGGATTTTAAAAAAAGCACTTAACATCAGTCTCATTCCACTCCCATTGACGTCAGCTACAAAATTCCCATTGCCTTCCTGGAAGCCAAAGAGATACCACTGCTGATTGCTTTTGAAAACAGAAATCCAAGAGCAGTCAAACACAACGTTCTATTGGTTTGCTGTCTTTTTCTTTCCTCTCCTGTTGCTTCTACTTACAGTTTTATTTAACTGTACTCCATAATCTGCATGCTATTTCAGGAAGGAGTTCCCAAGACTATATGGAGAGATAAAGATCCTTTGCAGGGACGCTTGAATTGATGCCACTTCTCTCAAGTCAGCTTGTCCATTTAGCCTTCACCATGTACATACACACACCCTTATTGCTGACTGACTTCACTTCCTATTTTACTCCTGCAGTGAGGCGCCCTCATCACCCACACTGCTCAAAACATTTTCTCCCTGGTTTTCTTCTAGAACAAAAGTGAGGTCCTCTCTAAGAGGAAACTGTCAGGCACACCATACATGCACGCTACACAAAGAGTATTTCTACATGTAATGCCCAATTTGTCTCCTTCAGTCTTTCTGGCAGACCTTTTCATCCTCAGGCACCCATAAACCCAACAACCTTGCGCATGAAACACAGCCTTAATGCTACATTATGGAAGGAAGCATGACCCCACCCCTCAAGTCCACCATGCTGTCTGCTCAGTATTTCCAGAACCATACAGCTCAGCTACAATTGAGCCTAGCCAGGTCTACAGAAGTGCTCAGCAATGCACATAGTAACTCCTCGAGAACAGGAAAAGGAACACAAGCCCCAGCGTCAATGGACTCCTTGGAAATAAAGCACTCACATCCCAAGGTTCAAAGAATGCTCATATGAATTCACTTACACTGTGTCTAGACCACTCACATGCTTTGGCAAGACCAAGACATTTTGTTCCTTCCAGAATTACAGATCTGGACAAGGCAGCCAGGGCATGTCTGATTCTGGAAGCTT
>PPHD01011604.1:0-18694 GCA_002909625.1 Bambusicola thoracicus
AAAAAAAAAAAGCCCACTCATTAAAAATATTTCATCTGCTCACAAAGTGAACATTGGAAAAGCTGTGAAGAAGGCATTACATTAAATTCAAACAGAAAGCAGGACAGGGAATACATTTTACACGACAAGTGGACAGCAATTGGTCCCAGTACGGCAAGACTGTATGCACAAGTATTTGTCAGAGTTGATCTGAGCCTCACTTAGGTAGAATCCACATATGCTCCAACAATAAGATCTGAAACCACATCCTTTAAGTTTATCCTTACTCTGTACTGCATCAAAGAATCCAAGTTTCATTAAATATGCGTTTAAATGTGTTGTACTATAGAGCTCCATTATTGAAAGGCTGAGGCCTGAAGGATAAACAGTAGGATTTGAACAAAGCAGCTCAGAATGAGGGATTTTTCTTTTTTTCCCCCAAAAGCCTGCAAGAGCCAGTCTGAGGCACCTCCTTATCTGTATGGCTCAATAATGAGATAAGCTGAACTGCTACAACTGACTCTGAATCAGATGCACCAATATGCCAATTACGTCAGATTTACTTTCTGTAAGCAACTGAGGAAAAATGCCAACATTTACAGAGCAAATTGAGGACCCAGAGCACGTCCAGAAAAGGGCAATGAAGATGTTAGGGGTCTGGAGCACAAGACTTATAGGGAGCAGCTGAGGAAACTGGGATTGTTCAGTCTAGAGAAGAGGAGGTTCAGGGAGACCTTATGACTCCCTATAGTGCCCTGAAAGAAGGTTGTGGTGATGTGGGGATCAGCCTCTTCTCCCAGGATGAGAGGTAATGGCCTTAAGTTGTGTCAGGGGAGGTTCAGGTTGAATATTAAGAAAATTGGTGATGCACTGGAATGGGCTGCCCAGGGAAGTGGGAGTCATCATCCCTGGAGGTGTTCAAGAAACTCTTAGATGTGGTAGTATGGGACATGGGTTAGTGGGAAAATATTGGTGGTAGTTGGACTGTTGGATTAGATGACCTTGGAGGTCTTTTCCGTCATTGGTGATCCTATGATTCTATTTCAGCAGGAAATCCTTGAGTATTTAGACCTTGGCCAGTAAAGGAATATGAATATTAAGGATGTCAACTGTTAATCAAGATGAAATTTCAGATCAAATTAATGTCAAAATATAATGCCAAAAAAGCCAAATAGTCAAGCAGCATTTCATTAATTTTCCTGTTTGGAGAAAGTTCAGTAGTTGTTTTCAGATGACCCAAGAGTATTCAATTTGCTCAGCTCTCTTGAATAACAAGCACTTTTTTTTCCTTTATCTCTTTTTTATTTTTTTATTTTTTATTTTTTTATTTTTTATTTCCCTCCAGCTGGGATAGTAGCTTTAAGGTCTATAAGCCATACATGCTATGAAGAAGCAATGTCCAAATTCTACTTCAGCACATCTCAGCCCTTAGCAACTGATGAAGCAACACGAATAAACTTGGACTCATCTGAATTAAAGCAGATATCATTCAGAAGACGTAAAATACAGAAAAAAGGATTGAAGTGCATGTCTAGTTTGCAGTGACTGATTTATGAAATTGCTAAGGGACATAATTATACAAAGGTCTCAAAGCTGTGGTCTGTGGTAAACAGTATGTCGTAATATATTTAACAAATAATAGTTCAAACCACAGAAAACCATACAGGGAAAAGTTCAGAAAATGTTTCCTGGCTGGGAAGTTACCAAACAAGTGGTTTTAACAGTTTTATTATAGCTTAGGGGTAAAGTCACTGCTGACTCTACAAATAAGTAATTCTCATCTCTGTAGTCGCAGAGTTTTTGCTCACATTGAGATTGTTCATAAGTTAAAAATTCAAGGTTAGAATTTTCCATGAAAAAGTCCTTGTGGGTCTTGAGGCACTAACGAAGGAAGTTTTGTATACAGCACTAAGCTTTCAGAGGTTATATAGAACTGACAACTATAACAATAAAAAACAGACAAGAGGAAATTGATTTAGCATCAGAGGAAACCCCAGGTGGCATATCAACTCAGAATTAATCACAGAAAAATAAAAGGGAAATACCATACAGAACTCGTGCATAGTATCAAGTGCCTGTCTGTAGTTGTAAACAACCCATACAAGAGTGATCCTACAACTTCTCTTGGAAAGTCATTCACTAACCTGGTATTGCTGCTAGGATTGGTATATACAAGGAGTAAGCCAGGTTCTTCCAGGCTTCTGTTCCACAATATTACTCCCTCTTTTTACTACCATAAACAATTGTTTTATCCTCTAGATGTGTGGATATGCCAAGTACTATGTGCAAAATATCATTATAAAACAACTTTACAATTTCTATCATGTATTCAGTCAGTGCTTCTCTCTCATCTCTGTATGTTAGAATCACAGAATGGCATGGGTTGGAAGGGACCTGAAATATCATCTCATTCCAACTGTCTGCCATGGTCTCCAACATTATTCCATACCTGCTGCTCTCAGCCTGTTCTCAGTGAGTTTTGCTGTATCTCCTTTCAGTTTCCAGTGCTTCTTTGTATAGGATAGGTACTTATAGGATGCACATTCTCACTGCTGGCTGCTTTTATTAAGAGATCTCCACAAGGAGATCACACAGATCCACTAGGTCTCAATTGTTAGAAAATCCTCAATAATGAACACTGGAAAAATTTAATAGGAATTTAATTGTGTGTTGGCTGGAATATCCTAGCAAAAGCTTTAGGATGGAATGTGTGTCCTTCAATGCCTGTGACAAGGGGTTGTACCTCTGTTTTCAGTCCAAAAGCTGAGAAGAACGGTGTGTGTGTGTGGAGTAACCTCAGTGAGTCTGCCTTTGCTTATTGCAAAAGCTCTGTGCCAAAGTTCAAGGATTTGCTTGGTTTCTCCTTCTCAGGTTATTGTATTTTGACTTTCCTCCTCTTACTGATGCTTTCTTCCCTTTATTTTTTTCCAGTACTCGTTTCTGTTTAAGTAAAAAAAAACACTAAAGCTATACACAGTCTCATTAAATCTGGATACAACGTTCATCACACACAATGATGAGGACTGTGCATAAATGCCATTCTTTACATGCAAGTGAGATATTCAGAAATCCCAGACATATCTCTTCCTGGCTCCCAGGAGATCATCTTCTAACTTCTCATATTCACATTAATTAATTCAGGGCCTGTATTTTTTTTTTATCCTGAAGATTTTTTTATTTTTTCTTTTTTAAGGAAAGGCTCCTGGATGGTCACAATGAAAAGGGCAAAAGCCACATAGATAGAGTCTTCTGAAAGGTCAAGCCATTAAGAATTTGCTTAGATCTTTCATTGTGTCTGCACTTTGTTACTGATATCCAGAAGGGAGTCCTAGAGCTGAGTAGGAGTCAGCTCTCCTGGTCCCAGCGGACTCAGTGTCAGCCCCTATTCATCTGCGCTTTGTAACTCAGCTCCACTGAAGGTTCTCACTGAAGTTATCTCCACTGTTTACAGTCATAAATTTTCCACTCTGTGTAAACAATTCAAAATATCAGAAGCCATTAACACACCCTTTAAAACACTGCATTCTTGGATTCCTTGACTACTGTGACAGACTGAAGAAAAATGCTGATTAAACAGCATATTATTAAAAACCTCCAAGTGACAACAGGGAGGTGAAGGGTACACTTGCCACCAATCTTCCAGCCATTTCTACTGTCTGGTGTAAGACTTTTTCTCAATCTTTTTACTGATTTAATAGTAAAATGTTTCAGAACATCTATATTCTTGCTATGCACAGATTATTGTTGAGTGAAGATAACCATCTCAAAGAAGAAGATCGTTTTATTCTCATTTGCCGCTTGAAAAATACCTGCTCAGTCAAGAGAAAAAAAAAAAAAATCAGGAGCAAGAGACAAAATCAAACTCTTTCAGAAGAAAACATTTTTACCAGCAAGGAAAATAGCTCCTTCAGTTAGCTTTTACTGTTCAGTTCTGTTAGAAGTGTGCTTGCCCACAGACTTCTATTTTCCAGTGCATCTCCAGGAAGACAATTCCTGCTGACGATTTGTGGAGCTTCCAATTCCCACCTTTTATTCTTTAGCAGGCAGTAGAGAAAAACATCTTTAACTGCTTAAAGCTTGAGTTCCTTTACTAGCGCTATTACTTGCCTTCAAAAGTATATTTTCTATCACCCATTCAACATCATTTCCCAACACTAGTACAACACAAAAGCAAGGCCTGTGGTTTAGCAGTATATTTCACATTTTTTTTCCACTTAACAAAAAATATTCTCTTTAAAGAACACTGCTATGGAAAATGTGCAATTGCACCACAAAGTAATTATTTTCAAGGACCTTCACTCTTGAAAAAGTGGAATGTATTTCTTTTTTTCTCTTTCTTTCTGCTTTTAATATAAATAATTTTCCTAAGAAAGGAATACTTGAAACAGAACACTGTATTTTACTTAATTACAAGCAGCAAATTACTTGTCACTGGATTTAATTTGACCTACATCATTTTTTACAAAAAGATGATGGGGATATTTAGTAGTTTTTGGTAAAAATAAGGCAGTGATTTTGAAGCACTTACAATGATAACTTGCTCAAGTTAGCATGACCACTGCTTTGGTATTCTTATATAGCCTATCCCCTGCTGGTTTTCCTTCCAAAATACCCTTCAATGATTTCAGCTTTGATCTCTGCTGCAGTGAAAACAGTGTGAGACATGAATCGTCACCAGGTTCATCATGCAGCCTCTGAGGCCTCTCATTTTCCTTTAGTAAGATGAAACATAAAGGTCTCTGGATCTTGAAGACCCTATCAGGACTGGTCTTTCCATCATAAAGAGTTAATGCATTTCCCCAGCAATGTGAGACAACCTCAAGGTTATCTAGGAACAAAAAGGATAAAACCTTGACACATGCATGGTCTTAAACAATCAAGGGTCAAAAGTGGGCATGCACACAAAAAGTGCTTTTAACAACATATGTGGTGGTTGTTTTTTTTTTTTTTAGCTGCTATAGAATAAGAGACTGTACTGTTAGATGATACAGTGATGCTAGTCAGATGGTATCTGAGCTAAAAGGTACCGTTATCAGGCAGAGTTACAGCAATTAAAAAACTGCAGTCAAGTGGAAGTCTAGAGCAATATAAGCACTACACACATTCAAAAGATGATGGTATTCTGTCTTGTGGACCTCACACCACCTGCAAATGCACAAAAGAGAATCACTTGCTTTAACACCCTGAAACAAAGTCACTGCCCTCCTGGCTGACATCCAACCAGAATTCAGCATTACTAGCATAGTCACTAATGCACTACACAGCAAACCAGTATGGGAATGAATTGGTTGACAAATAAACAGGGCAGCAAAGAGGAAGTATTGGGGCCTTTTCCCTCAACTAACAAATCTTTGTTATGTAAGGGCTTGAGTCCTCTGGAGGATATTAGCCTTTTTTTTTTTTTTTTTTTTTTTTTTTTAAGCAAAGGTTTTGCATCATCAAGCCTCAAGCTGAGATGCTTTCTTATCCCTATCATAATTTTGATGCCTTATGTAGATGCAGTACTAGCCTCTTGCCAGATGTGCACCCACTTCCATTCCATGCTAAGCATCCCCTGACTCTCCCACATCAAAACAGAGCATGTATTTCAAGTTCTTCAGCACTGTACAAGAGGCCTTCATCACCACATCCCGTTTCATAGCTCTCTACCTGTTTTGAAAAGGGGCTATACTTGTGTTTTCCTCTCTAACTTTTCCCTTAGTTGTTCAAGTCCAGTCTCAAGTACTTGAATGCATATCATAAAACTCTTAGAATATCAGTCAGTATAAACAGTACATGATTTCAGGCAATAACTGCCTTTCTTTTACTCAGTGTTTATTCTAACCACAGTTTCACTTATCAAAACACAGAGCACTGGTGATACCCTTGAATCCTCTTGCTCTGTACCTGTGTGCTACACAGGTAAATGAGAGATGAATTGCCTCATCTTCCTGAGGTGGTTTCCATCAGTCTAAGTGCACATCCCCCTTGGAGTAGACATCAGCAAAAAACCTCCCTTTGCAAATCCACAAGCACAACATCCAAACTGGTAACTACGGGAACAAGGGCATCTAGAATTAAAATTGGCATGGATATGATTCAGCAACCATTCAATGATAAAGCACAAGAGAAAAACAAAACACAACAAAAAAACACCTGCAAAACACCGTAAAAGAAGTCACAAAGACTTCCAAAATAACTGATAAGGAAATGCAGAAAGATGGGCTATTCTTAGCTACGCCGGGAATCAGTGATTCTTAGTTATTTTGGGGGCTCTGTTAAAATGTTTACCAATCACCGAGTCTGAATCTCAGACTTGCATGCCACATCTGACACACTGCCACATCTGTCAGACCAGTGTTATATTCTGATGATCTGAACTACAGCTATTACCTCAAATATTTGCTAACAGTTCACGGAATCACAGAGTCTTAGGGTCTGGAAGGGACCTCTGGAGATCAACAAGTCCCATCAAGACCCTGCTACAGCAGGTTCTGTACAACAGATTGCACAGGAGAGCATCCATGTGGGTTTTGAGTATCTCCAGAGAAGAAGGTTCCACAACTTTCCTCAACAGCCTGTTCCAGTGTTCTGTAAACCTCAAAATAAAAACGTTCTTCTCATGTTTGTATGAAACTTCCTGTGTTGCAGTTGGTGCCAGTTGACACTTATCCTGTCACTGGGCACCGCTGAAAAGAGCCTGGTCCCATTCATTTGACTTCTACCCTTTAGATACCAATAAGCATTTACAAGATCCCCTCTTGGTCTTCTCTTCTCCAGGAGATTCAAACAGAATAATTATGGAATTTCTCTGCACATCATGTTATTATTGCAGTTTCAGTTTCATTTTCCCGATAAGTGATTAAATCAACACACTGGTGAAATTCAATAGGATATGAGAAGATACTTCAAGAAACAGGAGCAAAATCCCACTAGAATAGTGATGGATAAGTCTGGAAGGAGGAAGAATCTAACTTCTGAAGTTCAATTCTGGGGAAAAAAGTAAAAAGATACAACATTTATTTACCGAGTAGAGACACGACAGAAAGCTGTGTTGTATATATAAGCCAAACGGTACTAAGTTATGTTGCCAGTTCTCATGCTCAGAACTAATGCATATTTCTACCTGTAAATTAAATGAGTAAACAAAGACAAACAAACAAACAAAAACCTCCACACAAGGTGCAGCACGCTACCTAAGCATAATAGGTAGCATTAGTGGGAAAATAACGGAAGTCTTAGTATCCCTTAGCTGCCAGAAGTTTTACTGTTTAAAGTAGAGGTCACCCACAGCTTTTATTAGCCTCAGTGAGAATTGCAGGCTCTTAAAACTTCACCTTTTTGAGGCTGGTATCAGAAGCTTTCTGTAGAGCTGAGAACTTCACCTCATATGCAAAAGCTACAAAGAAAGCATTGTAGGCAATGGGATCAGATGCTATTTACTGAATATAGATGCTGTCTCCTTCTAGCAGAGCCCACCACTTCTCACTTCTCAGACACTGGCTTTGCCAGAAAGTCCATGAAAAGAAGTCGTTTGCAGCCTCAAGACTCTTTAAATTTAGATAGTACATTCTTACTGGATTCAGAAAAGCACTTTTAGTGGAAATACTTTAGGATTTTGAAAGCAGGAAACACCGCAGACGGACAGAGCTAAGAAGGTAAGTGGCAGTGACAGGTAATGGTGGAAGCCCTGGGGAGAACTTGGAAACTCACAACACTTTCCCTGAAGTTATGAGACAATAATGCAAATTTGTCCCTTTGTGCAGTGATTCAGCATCTGTCTGAAGCACCTGGAGAACTCATCTGTTAACTTTGTTGCTCCTTGAATATATTTTGGCCCACTCATGAGGATGAGTAATGCTACAAAAAGAATCTAAAATCTTTTTGTCTCAAACTGTGGCTTGAAAGAACTATCTCACGGAAAGTCTTATTTATTGAATTGTAAGGCATTTAAAGAAAGATTTTGGTGTTGTTCTTTGATATGTGAAGAGCATGTGATTACAAGGTACATACCCAAACACTGACTCAAGTGTTTGTTTCTGATATTTGTGTAGGATGTGAGCCACTGATTTCTGTCTGCTGCTGAGCATGAGATACTGAATGAATGTGAAGTCTGACATCAACAACAGCAAAAAACAAAAAGACAACAAAAAAGGGCTTATGACCTAAACAGTTACTGAAAAGAATGAATAAAACTAGAGGATAGAGCTTGGATCTTAGGAAGGAGTAAATCCAGAAGCTCTTTCTTTCAGCCACTGATTTATTTTACTGAGGAGATATTACGTCTAGACATTCAATAAGAACTCACTATCTCAGTTAAATAATAAGTAGTCTAGTCAGCTTGATACACTTGAGGAATGTTTCAGCAGTATCTTGGGTTTTCCTGTTGGAAGCAATATCAAATACTAAAATTAGAAATGAAAATGCGGGGAAAAAAGCATGTTTCTTTATGACAAACCACCAGGCTGTACCACACAGAGGGAGGAGCAGGTCTCTCTTCTGCCTCTCATTTCTTCATCTTGGGAAACAGAAGCACTGAGCATGGCTTCTGCCACCTAAGAGCCCATCACCCAGTGCCCTGGTTAGTGCCAAAGTTTAACATGGGCTTGAAGCAAAACAAATCACTGACAAATCCTTTTCAAATCCAAAATGATGGTTAGTGTGTTGGATAGTAAGAAGTATAACAATACGCGTGAAGAAAGAACAAATGAAAAAAAAGGCAAAATCTTCTTCTGGAGGGTTGGTTATTTTTTAGGTATTTTCTAGCATTCTCACACACTTAGATCTCATTTTCAAAAAAAAAAAAAAAAAAAAATTTTATCAAGAGATGTCCCCTTTGTACTCAGACTTCTTACCATTCCTCATGAAAGGAAAAACCTGTGATGCTATGAACAAACGGTAAGACGTGCGATTTAGGAATATTAACACTGCTTTTTCAAAACTCAAAGAAGCCAAGTTGTATCTTCAAATGCCCAAGTGCCAAGTTGTCTGTATTCAGAACGTAGGCTAAAACTACAGATCAAGGTGAGGCTGTCAAAAAAAAGCAGACAAATTGAAAAGCCAGAGTTCGACCTCTCCAAAAGGAGCATTTTTTATCCAAGGTGCAGCCAACATCCCTCAGTGGCAGCAACAGAGCATCAGAGCAAGTTCAAGGCATGTTTTGGAAAGAAGGTGAATACCAAAGCTTTGCACACTGCTAACTTCTGCCCTGCTCTCTGTGCTCCAGCAAAACTCTCCCAAAATGCACCTCGTGCAGTGAGCTGTGGAAAATGGAAAATAAGAGAGCTGAACAGGAAGGTGAGGAGCACTTGGTCAACACTTCCACTCAGGGAGAGAACAAAAACTGAAAATAGGGATTTATATTTTTTTTTAATAAGAGAAAAATTCTTAACAGTGAAACTGTCCAACAGGTTGTGAGCCCAGAAGCTGGGAAATGCCACAGTCCCCCTTTCCTCCTAGCACAAGCTCTATCTAAGGGTATTTATTACCCTTAATAGCTTTGGGACATATTACCCCTCAATAAAAAAAGAGACCGTTCCTACCATTGGTAGCAGAGGAACTGAACAACCACAGCTTTAATTGTTCTCACTCTGCTGCCATTTAAAGACTCTAAGAGACAGATTTCCAATCTGCTTTTGCTGACCCTGAGGCCCTCCCTATTTCAGGATCACTTTCATGCCTGTACCTGAGGTCAGATGGATGCAGAAGTCTCCCTCTTTGTGACCCAACTGCTCATGCAATTTAATTTGTGGATATGTGCTGGCAGAATAAGAGGTCAGTTCCTGAAAACCTGGCCTCAACATTTCCTGTTGACAGCTTCTCAGATATTGCCTATCTGCTACCTGTATCACAGCATCTGTATTCTCTCCTCATAGATCTCATAACAGTAACAAACCACCCATCATCCTCCAACCTGTCATCTTTATACCCTGTGAATTTCCAATAGCATCAAAAAAAAAAAAAAAAAAAAACAACAACAAAAACAAAACCAAACTCTTCCAGAACTCCAGTCTCCCACACCACAGGAAGAAAGTGTGGAGACAGAAGAGACATTACAGATGTTGCAATACCCACAGAGCCTGAATGAAGGAGACATCTTTTGTTTGGCAGTAGTGAAGAACGAGAACATGTAAGTCAAATCCCAACTTCACTTGCATTTTTGTGCCACTTTCAGGCTACCTGGNAGATAATATTGCTACCTAAAGTTGTGCTCCTGCATAATCTCCTAACCATATATTGATATAAGCTATAATACAAATCAAGCTTGGGAACAAAACATCACAGATTTTCCCTTGTTTATTTATTTGGGTTTCTCTTTGTTGCTCTGTGTCTGTTAAGCACTGTTAGGGACCAGTGCATTCCTCTCAGCTAATGCATGCCTATGAGGCATTCCAGCTGCTCCTTCAACCTGAGTTGTTTTGTAATGCATGTGAACCTTGTTTGAGCTGGCATGATATAGTATCTGGAAGAGCAATTTAATGCAATCTCTCATCTATTTCACTGATTGCAACCATTTAGTGCAATCTTAAAGAAAGATGATTAGAACTCACTGGTTCTTAATGTTTAATTTATTTACATTCATGTCTGCTAGAGAGCCATTTCATTCATCTCCTAAATGATAGCATAAAATCATTGAAAAATGATGTGCAATAAACATTATTATTATACTGCTGTCCTCGCTAGCAGATAACAACTGCTGTCATTCGTAACAGTGATTGACCTATATGGCACAGCACTTTAAATTCTAGCCATAATAAAACACATTACAGGCATAACACTTCTGTATTGATGCCTGGCACAATAACAGGTTTTTAGTTAAAATAAAATTCAGCAAGCCTGGCATTTCTGCACAGGTAGGTTGAAGCCCGGCTTCTCTTTGAAAGAAAAAAACCCAGCACATAAATGTCATATTAGCTGAAAAGAAAGGGTGAATTTCTGGAACCATGACTGCATCCTAATTGGCACTTCTGGTGTTGTTGCCTGGTGCAGAGGCATTCATATTAAGCTGAACAAATGCCACATTTGCATTTCCGATAAGTGCTAGCATTTTTCACATTTCTCATGCATCTCTTGTTTAAATAAGCATACCTGAAGTCACCTAAATTAGCCTGCCAGGATGGCTTACCATCTCATTCTCATTGGCAGAATTGTGAAATTTTTATAATAACCCTGATTCAGTGTAAAGAACCCCACCAGCAGCATTTTGGGGATTAAAATAAGAGCAACATCAAAAAGTTGAAGCGGCTGTGATGGATATCTCTTCACAAAGCAGAGGACAATAGCCAGTGCCAACAAGTAAAGCATTTAACCAAGTTCCCAGTAAATTAGTGCATTCACGGGTGTAAATTTTTTTTAGTATAGTACAGATCTATTTTTTTCCAATAGCAATGTTATGTTTTTCTTTAATATAGCAATAGACAATACGAGTAGATTTGTTACTTCTTTCAAAGGTACACTACTGCTATGAAAGAAGGTACACATTTTCTTAATGTAATCAAGGTAATGAATAATTGAAAGTTACTCTGCATTCCAGCTGTGCCACGTGGCTTCTAAGTTTCTGGTTTAAAAGATTTGGAAGTATAACAAAGTTCCTCCTGCATAATGTATATATATATATACATATACACACAGATATGCCATAAATAAATAAATGTATGTGTAATCTATTAACTCATCTCCCCTAAAACATAACACTGATTAGACCTATTGAAGTGGTCCCCTATTAAGGAACATAAAATCAAAATGCAGCTCTGATTCCAAACAAGTACTTTCCATTTGTGGAAATAAAAAGTTATGGCAAGTTACTTTTCTTGAAGTTTCAACAGACAGATAGAGGAGTGGATGGCCTCTGTTCTCTCTACATTGCACCACATTGGCACCTGACTTGCTTGCAGTTTGCACCTCATCACACATGCACAAAGCCCAGATGGTCAGGGAGGTTGCCCAGGTGTCAGTGTCCTTGGCCTGCCAGACCGATATTATCAGCAACAATTCAGGAAAAAGTGGGAAATGAGCATAAGTCCAACTTTAGGATGCACTTCCACAGCTGAAAATTAAAGGAGCAACACATCTGATTTGATGCATGCTGAGAACAATGGATATGATACTAGTCAAGTGCAAAGAAAAGCCAGAACCTGTCTTAAGTCCCTTGTCAGAGAAAAAGCTAATTATAATAAGTATGGATACTTGAGAATTTACAAAGGATTAAACCAGGTCTTGTAAGTGGCTCCCATAACTGTTTTTCATATTTTCTATGTTTAACTGCTTTATCTTAATCTCTGAAGCTATTTTCCTTCTGTTCACACTTGCACACAATTTTATGGAAGAAAAAAATGAGGGAAGAGTTTTGCAGAGAAAGCTGGCAAATTTGCAGGGCATGGACATACTGCCATAGGAGCAGGATTGCCGGCATCTTCTAGAACTGGACTCAGTGTGCAGAGGAATGGCCTTCTGGGAGCATAGACCCCATTAGTATCTAACCTGCCCATCCCTTGGGGAAGCAGAAATTCCTGGAATGATCTTACATGGCTGATTTCTCTGTTTCTCCAATAGCTGTATCCCATACTCCCATTCTAAATTCCTTTCCCATGGCATGACTCTTGGACAATCAGCCTCTCTAAACAGAAACAACTGCCCATACAGGTATAAGAAAAGAACTCAAAGATCTAAGCAAACAACCTATGTCAAACAGCAGATGTTCAGTCCAGTCTCAACAACGTACAAACAGTACTGGCTTTTCCTTATAAATTTGTGTTTTTCTAATTTCACAGCTTCGTCTTAAAATGCTAGATCTTCCATACTGCAAATAACCCTTCCTGGGAATGCTGTAGTTGGAGGCTTGGAGGAAAGGCTGTTCTGGTGTAGCTGCCTTCCTTTTTGAACTGCTGAAACAAAACTCTTCAGGTATCAATATTTTTGGCTGTGGACCCTTTCTAATTTCATGCATAAGTTACGCTGCATCAAATGAAAAAGTAAAAATAATTAACAAACTCACAAACACATTTACGTGAAGTCCTTCCAGTGTATCTAACTGCTATAAGCTAGCCTGATGTTGTACAACAGGAGACCCTGAAATGGCTTTAGGTTTCAATTCTCTGAAGATTATCTGAAACCCAGTAAAACTTCTTGAAATGACCACGCATGCTATGATCTGCTTTGCTCAGTGCAGTAGAAGCTCCCCAATGCTGCTCAAGTTGCATTTGCTTTCTGGTGAGTTGGGAACAGCTTTCATATTATTGCAAGAAACCAATAGTCTCCTCTTCACTTTCTCCTGCTTTGCACAATCAGAATAAAAAAAAAGAACAGCTAGCCCAGCCTCGCTGTCCCTCCAGAATGGGGTATACGTTGTCACCAAGAACAGCTTTCAGTAGGTGGATAGCAGTACTATCATGGAAAAATTAAGTCATAATATATGCTGAAAAATGTGGTGTGGAAGATGCTTGGTGTTTAAAAAAAAATCCCACATTTTTTGCCTCCATCCACCATTGACACTCCTGTATGCCTCCAGCTAAACTAAAACAGCCTGACAGCTCCAGCTGTGACAGCTCTGGCTCCGTCATGCTAAAGCAGGGTAATAGAGAGGGTTCAAAAGCTCTGAGCACTGTACAGACCAATGAGACTTTCCATTACTGCTGTGTGATAGTTGCTAGTCAGACATTCAAAATAGGTTCAAATTATTCACCAGAGATGGGAGAGCAGTGGAGGAAGACATGAGTTAGCATTCTGCCAACCAAGCTTCTCTGAACTGGCAAGCTCTAAAGTGGGGACGTGTGACTGTACCAGCAAACTGGGGACACACTCCAGCCCCATACACATCCTTCCTTAGTACTTAGGCCACAAGCACTTGAACAGGTTAACTTTTGGTGAGCTATCCCCATGTTTTAAAGCGGTAAATGACAACACAGCTCTTGCAGCTTTAGCTGAAGAGCAGCAAAATCACCAGCGGATGAGTTAAGGCAAACCGTGTCACACTTCCAATCACTTGCACAGGGTAATTTGCTGCAGGTTTATGATTTCAGTGTCACCTCCTTGCTCAGGGGTGCCTTGTCTTACAAAGTCTGAGCCGGTCACACAGTAAGATTTAATGCTGATAACTCTACCTCCCAAATCCCTGTTGTGTGTATGCTGTAGACAGCACAGGATGGAAGAAGAAAAAGGCAGAAACTACTTTCTTAAGCTCCTTTTCAAGCTTCTGTTATTTCATGGTTATCCAAGTGCCAATTAGGATTCTGATTTAAAGCTTCAGTAGTCCCCAAGGACAATAGCAGCCACAGCAGAAAAATAAATACTTGAGTTTTCCTTCGCCTGAGGCTGATCAAAGAAACACTAACACCAACACATTTTCCCATTTCTCCATGACTACCATTTGCCACCAAAAAATAACTTATAACTAAAAGAGTAGTATTAATCAGACAGAATGGTGAATTGGGACCCATGTTTTTTGTTTTGTTTTCTTTTTTCTTTTTTTTTTTTTTTTTTTTTTTTTTCCCTTGAAAGTATGATGTTGCGCCAACCAGAACCAAACTGCAAAAGTCAATCTACAGAGATGATGCTTTTATATGGTTACCTCCTTCACCACACACAGAAGCAGAGAATTGGCTCTTCTTGTTCATTTGGCCCATTTGGTCTCCATGCTTCTTTAGAAATTATTAAACAGACAAATTATGGGCCTAGAAATATACATGTTTCACAGAATTCAAAGAACCATAGAATTGTAGAGGTTGGAAGGGATCTCTGAAGACCATTTAAGTCCATATCCCTTCTAAAGCAGGTTCCCTATGATAGGTTGCAGAGGTAAGGTGGGTTTTGAACATGTCTGGAGAAGAGACTCTGAAACCTCTCTGGGCAGTCTGTTCCAGTGCTCTGTAAACCTCAAAGTTAAAAACTTCTCTGTCATGTTCAGACGGAACTTCCAGTGTTGCAGTTAGCCTCCATGGCCCCTTGGCCTGTCACTGGGCACCACTGAAAAGAGCATACCCCCATCCACATAACACCCAACCTTCAGATTTTTATAAGTATTGATAAAATCCCCTCTCAGTCTTCTCTAGGCTAAACAGTCCCAGGTTTCTCAACCTTTCCTTTTCTCCTCTGTAAGGGAGATGCTCCAGGCCCCTCATCATCTTAGTGGCTCTCTGTTGGGTGCTCTCTAGGAGATCCCTGTCTTTCTAGATCTGGGAAGTCCAGAACTGAACACAGTACTTCAGGTGTGGCCTCACTCAAGCAGAACAGAGGGAGAGGATCTCAACCATCAATCTGCTGGCCACACTCTTTTTAATGCACTCCAGGATACCATTGGCCTTCTTGGCCACCAGGGCACACTGCTGGCTCATAGCCAACCTGTTTGTCCACTAGAACACATAGCTCTTTACCAGCAGGTCAGCTCCCAAACAGTACTGATACATTCAGTCGTTCATCCCCAGGTGCAGGAGTCTACACTTAACCGTGTTTCTGGTTTGTTCCTTTTTAAACAAAGTGTTGTGACATTTTTCTACTCTCCAATAATTCCAAAGTATCTTCCTTTTAAAAGTTCAGCCTTGTCACGCTGTTAATCTTGGATGACGACAAGCGTACACCATATACATATCTGAATGTTATTTGTTGGAAAATAAGAATGATATTAACATTCAAATTGATTAACCTTTGCAGGGATATCATATTATACTGGCAAAAGATTGGTGGAATTTCAAGGACACTATTTTAGGTGTTTGACTGAAGTACTATGACTCAGCAACCCTGCAGGCACCCATTTCCTTTCTCTGATGCTCAGAAGAAGCTGGACTCCTTACAGGCACACGGTGCCTCTTCCAGTAGCTTATCTGGCAGAGGATGCTGCCAGCTGCTTTTTTCCCTGGAAGATCTCATCTGGCCTTCTGAATGCACCAAGAGTATTTCTGACCAAAGTCAGACAGGTTAGTGTAAAGGTGAATGGGTCACCCTCACTACTTTAGAAAGTGAGGGGACAACTGAACTGCTCACAGCCATTCACCAGACAGGCACAGGGTCCAGATGGAGTCAGCAAAGACATCTGAGTGCAGAACTGGAGTTAAAATTGCTAGAGAAGGTAAAGAGGCTCATTGGAAAGCCTCTAAGATTTCTGAAATTCACCACAGAATGCAGTGCAAGTGTTATCAGATCTGCCATCCAGTTTGGATACACTAATTAGGTTGGTTATGAGTGTTCATTATAAAAGAAAAAAATAAAAAATCGTTTTAAAGAAAAAGCTCTTTAATGATTTCTTCTAGAGCCAATCACATCTCTTTTCTTTTTAATGTGGTGGCCAGGAGAAGCAAAAGGAGTAATGAGAAAAAAGTGCCTGAAAAAGGCAATAAAAGCTGGTATTCACATTAGCAGAAAACAGTCTTTTCCTCATTTTCTATTCTGAGCCCATGTGCAAGATGCTGGTATGGGGTAGTATGAACCAGAAGAGCAAATAGCAAGAACGAATACAGCTTTGAAGGAGATATAATAATTAGTGAATGGATCTGCCCTCCAGAAAAAAGTGGAAACGGTGCCAGTTTCATCCCTATTCTATGTCCCAGAAAGTAGACAGACAAAATTTTTTTTGCATCTAGGTCTGTGCTGCTTACAATATCCTCCATAGACTGACAAATTATACCGTTCTTTTCATTATCTAGAAGGTAGCATTCAAGGAAACAGTCCTGGATAATAGCTATACCTTTAAAAAAAAAAAAAAAAAAAAAAGTAACATTCAGGAGAAACCAGGCTAGACTCAAAGGGGATTCAGCTTCTCCAACCTTCCCAGAAATTGCCTTCCAGTCTATAAATTGTGATAATGAGAACAAATGGAACGTGAAAGTGCTTTTACAATTACCACTACTGTTTGCAAAGCTGCTCTATTTTCAAAGATATCAGCATTACACAGCAAATTCTGATTAAAAAGATGAAATATAAAAGTATTATTTATAGGTAATACTAAATAATTTCCAATTCCTTTTTATTGCTCATAACAGCTAAATTAGAACACAGAAGTTCTGTTAAAGCTGCTGTTATTAGCTGGGCTGAAATAGCAGAAGAATGTCAGCTAAATCCCACATAATTCATGAGAAGTGCATAGAGTTCAGATCCCTCTTTCTGTTCAAATGGGAAGCACTTTGCCCCTGACTTCCAGACGATGGGTTGAATCTGGTGTATGGCAGAGACTCATTCACTACAATTCATCTGTCCTTTCTACAGCTCCTGTGCCAACCTCCACCCCACTATCCTGGTTTCTGCCCTCTGAAGTTCTCCAACATCTCAGCAAAAGTTTGAGAATGAAGAGGACACCATCTCATTTTTGATAGTGAAATTAAAATGGCATCTATTCCAAAATGGGTTGTGGAAGCTTCCATACTCTTCACATTCATCAATATGCTTGTGAACTGAAGCATCCCTATTGCAGTGACAAGGCTGTTCCCATACCTTTAGCCAGGATACCACATTTATTCTCCCTACCACTGCCAAGAATGTGAATCTTTAACCAAACTTCTACTTGAAACTTCAGCATTCCTCTTCTGAGAGTAACACTGAAAGTTGCTGTTATCAACACAGGAGAGCAGTTGGATCTCCTACAGCTGCACATCAAATCCAATACCACACTAAATATCTTCCATTTTATTTAGTCTAACTTCCAGGCACAATCCTCATACTCTCAGTTGTCTCTCTGTAAGAGATTACTGCATTTTTTCAATTATTACTCAATAAGTATTCTATTTAATCTAAGTACAGCAATAAACCAGAACTGCACGTGGCAGTGGCTGACTGGCAAGTACAAGCTAACTATCAAAATAAAAAGACCAAGGGTGGAAAACTGAATTGAGCAGGTTTGCAGTTCATGCCAAGAAGCTCTCTCAGACACAAAAGCCCTGTGAGCTAATTTCTGTCTTTTATGCATTAAGCACAAATGCAGCATGTTACTGTTCACCTGCACGCTCTTCACTACCAAAAAAGGTGTTGTAAGAAAGGACTACGTAAGTCTTCCCTTTCATATCTGTAAGCCAATAGACTTCAGCTGCAGCCTTCTGACACAGTCAGAAAGAAAACCACAGCACGATTGCCCCATGTATAGAAGCAAGCTGAGTGCTTTCCAAAACAACATTACCCATGCGATTCCCAAAGCACTGACAGTTTTTTTTTTTCCTGCTTTGTTACTGATGGGCTGATAGGAGACATTCCTTATTTGCAGATCACATTTCATTTTCTTAAGCTTGTATTAAGACAACATATTAAAATCTGTCTTCAATGGGCAGGACTTCTGGGCTTACATATCAACAGGGCTGTAATAATATTTTGATATTTTCTGCCAAGTTTTTTCTGGAATGAAAGCTAAGTAGAAATTTTATTTCAGTTTGTCGTGACTTCTTGAATACTTTTTATTTAGAAAGTTAAATATACGTGGAACTATTGATGTCCCTATGTAGCAACTGTTACAGCGCATATTTCTAAACCATATGAGCATATTTCTAGATGCACACAATGAACTGCCTGGAGATAACTACCATGGAACTGGATATTTTATTATGCAAACTGAAAACTAAATTGTTTTGTTCCCTCGTTGACTGCAACACACACAAGGAACTCTGTAAATTTCAAATTACAGCTGCCAAATTTTTGCACATTCCCTAATCATATCAGTTGTAACAAAATAGAAACTTGAAGTCTTTATAATCTGAGGCTACCTGGAAAATACGTGGGTGGTGCTGGTGGGAAGATTGAGGAAGGAAGAGAAATGCAGCAGGAT